>CAUYSK010069870.1:0-37520 GCA_963575035.1 Avahi laniger
AATTAATTTCTTTCTATATTTGGTAGAGATGAGGTCTCGCTCTTGCTCAGGCTGGTCTCGAACTCCCGAGCTCAGAACGATCCGCCCACCTCGGCCTCCCAGAGAGCTAGGATTACAGGCGTGAGCCACCGCACCCGGCCAATAATTATTTTCTTATTCCACTAAAAAGAACAGCCAGTAGAATTTAGAAAGCCCAAAACCAACTTAACCTCTGGTTGCTTCAATTTACTCATTAAATGGAAATAGTAATATCTGCCCTATCTCCCGGAAGTTTTATGAGTATAAATAAGATAATAGAAGGAACTTTGCCCAGTCAAAATTACTTTTAATGACTTCAAAGATCTTATTGTGTCAAATACTGCAAACCCAACTCATTGGCGTTGATGGTTTTCAGGCTTAATTTAGTAGAGACAGAATAAGTATTATTTTATTAGCCACATTTATGTCGCTTCCCATTTGACGCTCAATTGAATGTTAATGATTGGGAAGAGAAACCAGTATCATTCTACAGTGAGACAGTATTTGGGGTCCTCTTCTTTATGTGTAGTCATGTTGTAATTTTTTTCCTTGGCTAATAGCAATTACAGATGTCAAAGAAACTCACATAGACATATCTGTTTCCTCAACAAGCGAATTTACTATTTCCTTCTCCTTCCTAAGCTGCTTTTCTTTTCCTTCCTAAAGGTTTTTTTCATTTTGATCCTTGACTGCTGACCTGTTTGTTCATTCATTCACCGTCTATGTGTTGAGTGTATATCATAGGCTGGGCACTGCATGAAGGTAGACGCAGAATCTGCTCCCCTGCAGCTGGCTGTCTAAGGGAGACACGAACTGAGCAGGACACAGAATGAGCTGTGGCACACAGGGCAGAACACGATGCCACACGACAAGATGTGTGCCTGAGGGGCAGGTGTCCAGGCTGGGCAGGGAGGGGTTCTTGGAGGCAAAGCCGCGTAAGCTGAGAGCAGAAGAAAGAGAAGATGCCGGGGCTGGCACGAGGGGAGAGGAATTGAGGGAGGGGGCAAGTGCCCCACGCACAGAGGCCCGAGGCCTGACGTCTGTCTCTAACGAAGATTCATGAGCAGTTTCTGGAATCTAGAACAAGGAAATCGACCCCTAGACCTCCTCGACTTGAGCATTTGTACAGAAGAGACAGCTGAGGAAATCCCAATATATGCCATCCTCCTGTGGCTGTTTCTATTTTCTTGACAGTCTCAAATACCCATTTCTTTTTCTTTCTAGCATGTTCATGGGACAGACGGGGCTAAAAGGAACTTGAAAATCTAGGCCTCTGCTGGTTTCGTTTCAGAAATAAGTGCCATCCCCGGCATAGTCTTTTCTCTGCCAGTCCCTATCTGCGTATTTGTAACACGCTTGTTTCAGAATGTCGTCACCCTCTACGAAATCGGAGTGGATTTCAGTGCCTTTTTAAAAACCAGATTCTGTCTCAAGACTTTCTGTCCGAGCTCACATGTGTCCCTCTCACCCGCAAGTCATCCATCATCCTGTAGCTTCCCAGTGACCGAGTTGCAATGAAATAAGTATAAAGCTGGAAAAACGTGCCGGTCGTAACCGTGACAGTGCTTTAGGAGGAAACAAACCGATCTGCTGCGTGGCTTTTTCCAGCTCGACATCATTAACCCTTTGACTTCACCTGTTGAACCCTGACTTTCTGAAGACCAAAAGGGTCAGGGAGTTCCCAGTAAATGATAGCTGATGACATTAATAAATTCCAGAAATAAAACCAAAAGTTCCAGATCCTGAAATTATAATTTATTGCTTCCTAATGCATTTTTAGCACTGTATCAAGGGAAGAGATTCACATATATATATTTATACTTTTATATATATTTTTTCAAGAAATGTAGTTCCTATATATTTTGCATTTGAAGTAAGCTCATGTTTTTAGGAAGTACATTGTTTATCTTGGAAATTGTTGATATCTTAACAGCTGACGTACTGGTACAAAGTCTTAGGGAGTGTAGCCAGGGCCATCAGTCGTGGGTCCCTGTGAATACCTGCATTGGTAATGGCTTTCTGGGTGTTTGTGATGTTTCCTGTTCCCATAACTTGTGGCATAATCTCTCATGGGTTTCGTTTTAGGGTGACCCTGGATCATCTGCTGCAGGAATTAAGGTAACTATAACTTTGCAAATGTTAGTACTCCAGGAGTCACAGTTTGGGTTTTCATAGGCTTCGCCTGTCTCTTCCCTTTTACCAATTTTGATGGTTATAACTCTGTTCCTGTTCTCCTACAGTGATCAGCTTCCAAACACAACAGGGAATAGCTGTGGGAAATCTGATGAGGGTTTAAATAAGAGGTCTTGCCTTCTTTTCCCTTTCTGATTGGTTTTCGTGAAAATGTGGATTTATATGTGAGCTATAGGTATACGCACAGCAAAAAATTTTCCAGTGTGTACTGAGATGTATAGTAACAAAATAAAGTGAATAAAATGCGTGGATCGGAAAGGAGGCTGGGCCATCCCTGTGGCCTTAGGCCTAAGGGTTTTGGAAAATTCTTGTCAGACCGTCCTTTTCATCTTTGGTTTTCTTTGGCCAGGGAGAACCTGGAGAATCTGGTCGTCCAGGGCAAAAGGTAATAATCTCTCTCTCTCTAGTGTGTTCTTACTGTATCCTAATCACATTTTATAGCTACTGGCTACTGCATAATATGAAAACAATTATTGCAAAATGATACAGTTTTCATGCTGTGCATACAGAGTGTTATTGTTTTGCATTTTAGAAGTTCTTAAAGTTGACCGTAGCCAAATGTGCAAACTTTGTATATGTAAAAGGATGCTGTATGAACCTAAGTCTGCATATACTCAGCTGTTCGAAACTAACAAAAATCGGTTGGGTTGGAATGCCAACTTATGTTGCATGCTTAAAGATAATCTGCATGTTACTTTAAGAAGGTATGGAATGAATATTTGCTAAATTGGTCTCAATAGAGAATGATGGACAGTTCTTTAAAAATTATATTCCTTTTTCTTTCATTGAAAATGCTTCCCTACTGATAATTTTTTATGTGAATCATATCTAACTGTGCCATATTATATTATAGAAACTAAATTTGTTAATAAACTAAATTTTAACTAGAGACATTAGCCATACCACTTTAACTAACCAATCTATGGATGTATTAATATTTTTATAATTTGTGCTTCACTTCAGAAATAAATTAGAAGACACGCAGTGAATATGTTTTGATTCATATTCTCACTGAGTCTGAGGCAGGAAACAAATGTTAGCAGTGTATTGTCCAAGCATGTGGATGTCAGTGCCCAGGGCAGTCAGACTGTAGATAACAGATGTATGTAGCTAACAAGAAATGTGAATTCCACATTAGGCTAACTCGCTTAAGATTAGGACTCTGCCTTTGTCTAGCAGTAGCTGGTATTGTAGACAAAAGCATGAATAGAAACATAGAAGTCACCTCATTAGCAGAAAGGGGAAGAAAGAATAAATGCCATTAGAGTAGTTTAGAACCTTAAGACATAGTAAAATAGTATTCCCACCTTCTTGAAATCATTGAGAGGATCATTGCTTTGTCTTGAATACTTGGGATGGACATAATTTTTAAGAAAGTCTTTCACATTCTTGTAACATTTTTCTCTTGAAACTAAAAGTCTAAGAGTAATGATGCAGCAGGCCCGGTTTCCAATAAAGTTAAGGCTTTTTTAAAGAGCCCAGCAAAACTCTGCAAATTTTACTATTTAATTTCTAAGATTTCCTGCTGATTCTTAATTTTAAAAATATGGAATTAGTGATATAGTTGGAGACACATGGTCTGCATTGGTTTGAAAAAGCAACTAATCTTCTTGATAATCAAATTTTAAGTCCCTTAGTCTTTAAAATTGAAAGGCTAAGTTTAAACTGGTCTCAAACTATGTGACTTACAAAAAAAAAAAAAATGTCTGCAAGACTATTGTGTCTCTAAAAAACAAACCAAAACAAATTTGCTATAATCTCGTAGAGTTTCCACTGTTTTCAGAGTGGAATATCCAAATGAATTTTCAATTGTTTAGTAAAACATTGTCTTATCATGATGATTATTTAGAAATACAATTTAGACTCATTCTGAAAGTAATATATATAGGTTTACACATGGAAACATTGGACTTCTTTTTCATTTCATTAAAAATCAGTTTCAAATTACATTGAGAGAAGAGGTGGATTTGTTAAAAGCTTACAACCCATCTGACATGAACATCATCTTTTTTCATTGATGTTTATGCCAGCTTCTACCCTTCAACTCAGTCTCACCTGCCCACAATATATGACTTCCTTTGCCTAATACTGGGATTTGGCAATACTTATCCCGACACTGGCTTAAAAGTAAAGTATTTCCTTGCTTGCTGCTTCTGTAGACTAGAAAAATGACAAACTGAACTGAGTACAGAATCAATTGAAGAGATCTTCCATGGCATTTTTCTCACCATTGCAGAACGGTGCTGTGAGTTCATTGGCACTTACACTTCCGCATTAGGGCCACTCCAGGAAAGCATAGGGTATCATGACACAGTAAAAAGCTCACTGGTTAGCTTTCCACTGGGTAGTCTTTTCCAGCATCAAAGTTTGACATCTAAAGTAATATTCATAATGTAGAGATGACTTCATTGGATTTTCTTTCTTTTATAGCCTCAAAAGTAGAGTATGTGATTGATGCGTGAGTTGGAGAGCATGTATATGCTTATAGGGCATATAGATTTATTAAATAAGTATTGTGTTTCATCGCCTAATTCTTTCCTAATTCCTCCCTATCTTTTTAAAAATATATTTAGTTTTTCATTTTAAAGGAGTAAAATTACTTGGTCCCCCATCAGAAGGAACCCTCACAATTGAACTCTCTCTAAGAGAACAAGGCTCGTAGCAGGGATGTGAGGTGAAAGCAGAGTCCTGATTTTGAAGGTCTTCCATAATGGAAAATAAAGAGTGAAAGGGAAAGAAATAAAAATCAAATGAATAATGTATCAGTATAAAGTTTAATCTGCTTGGACAAGTACTCTTTGAATGGGATGACAAGACAATCAAGATTATAAAATATGAATTTCTGAAATATTTGTTCACTAAAAAATACATTTATGGACCAGTGTGATGGTCCATATATGGATGATGCCTATAATCCCAGGTACTTGGGTGGCTGAGGCAAGAGGATCACTGAGCCCAGGAGTGTGAGGTTGCAGTGAGCTGTGATGACACCACTGCACTCTAGCCCTGGCAATAGAGCGAGACCCTGTCTCAAAAAAAAAAATTTATGACCTAACACACATATATACACATATGATGTAGGAAAAAGCTAAATGCTCAAAGTCTCTGTAAGTATTCAGTCTACATTGTAAACTATTTCTTAATATCTTTAGATCTTTCTCATTGTTAGAAAACATGTGGGGGTGTGTGTGTATATAAATATCTTTCTTTAAAGTAGTGACACAATCTTTTAATTTGGTGGGAGGGAAAGGTGTGATGAGAACTCCTGGTGGAAAATAATGTTAGGACCTATATGTTTCCACTAATGTTTCAAATAGGAGTTTCCAAAATGAGTTTGGGGAGACTTCTCTAAAACAGTACAAGGCTATAGATTTGTCATCAATATGTTTACTTTCATTGGTTGCATATTCTACTGCAACTTACTGTTTTCAAGAGCCTTATATTTTTTAAAAGTAAAAGAGAATTTTCAGTAAAATATGCATACAAGCCCTTTTTACTAGATCGTCTTAAATTTATTGATTAAAGGGTGAAAAGGAAAGAAAAAATCAAATGTATAATATCATATCTAGGTAAAATTTAACTTACTCAGACATGTATTCTTTTAATAGAATAACAAGTTCTTAATAATTATCCTTCTCTGGCTTAATCTCATTTTAGTCTTATTGTTCACAATGCAAACTTTCATTTATATAGTTTCAGACAGAATAGTTTTTCTTTTGCATTCCTGAAGTACCTTTTACCTAAATCATCAAGAAAGTGATTGTACTTTTTTTGGTATCATCAAACAGCTTCACAGCATCAGAAGTCATTTTGTGATAATACCAGAGCAAATTATAGCTCTTCATAATCTGAAAGTAATAATATTAAAGATGGAATGTCTGGTTGTTCTTAGCAGACTTTCCTTGGAATGAGGATTGTCGAAGCATTTAGATTAAAAGAAATACTATTTTCTACCGTTTCATTGTTAGCTTGATGCTCCTATATCTTTCATTGTGCAGGGTATCCCAGAAATCACCATACATAGGGAATATGGGAAATTGTAGCTAAATGTACCTTTATTTACAAAATATTAATTACAAAATTTTACAGAATATTTCCTTTGTATGGAGACTTTCGGAACACCCTGTAGTACAGTTGTTGTCCCGCTGACTGACCATCATGAAATGGTATGACCGTTTTACCTTTAAATGTTATTTCCACAAATAATAGTCACTTCAATCCAACTTTATTTTCTCCTGAGATTCCTTTATACTTTTTTAGTAGAATTCAGGAGATTTTCTAAGCAATGTAACCTCTTGTCATCATTCCTTGTGCTTAAAATAATGTAGACAATTCTGCGAAAATGAGAAGGTTATGCTTGACTCCAATGTGCTCACCCAAAATGTACCACTTAATCTCAAACCTGTATTCAGGAACAGCTGCGGGGTACCATTAACCCTAAGCTGCTAAGCAGGGTTGGCCAGACTCAACAATTGTCAGAAATACAGGCTGGAATTAAGTATAATCTTAACCATTTATTTATCTTCTCATCATTCAGGAATGGAAAGGAAAGCTTACTACACTCTTAAGTGAGCAAAATTTTTAACCTATGTTGTTTTGATGTGACCATCTGTTCATACAGCCAACTCTTGATTATCCGAGGTGAGAGAGTATCGGAACAGGAAGCATTGTTGAAATGCACACATAATCCTTATTTCGGCCAATAGCTTCAGCCTCCCCAACATATCATTTACAGAAGGAATAATAAAATATGGGAGTTTTTTCTCCTTTTACTCCTCTTTCTTGCCTTTTGTTAGAGATGCCAATGAGCAGGGAACTGTCAGGAAGAGGGAAAAAATTCTGAAAAATCTGCAAAGTGGTCAACCAATTCCTGAATCAAGAGTTGACTGAATTATATAATTTCACAAAACTTTTTACAAGTGGACAATTTTTAAAAAATATTTATATATGCAGAAAGTATTAAGCTAGGAACATTTGCCATGTGTTTCTCCAAATTTCTGACGGAGTGAATATCATTCTATAATGCTATGTGATTTTCCTGTGTAGGGTGAACCAGGGCTTCCTGGGCTTCCTGGACTTCCGGGGATAAAGGTAAATACTGCACTGACAGTCTTGGTTTCATGGAACTGTAATTATGAGATTCACTCAAATCAGAGGAAAACAGGAAACAATGAAAACTAAAAATTTAATGCTGTTCTTTAAATATTCTCCATCTTAACTATGTTTTTTAATTAAAAATGAAGTACAGATATTGCTAAAGTTTGCCATAGGTATCTGGCCTGTATCTTCTGCTATTAAACTTACTATGCCCCTTAAATAAATGTAAACGCCACTTCATTTGAAGTTATAAGAATTCTTTGAAGTCTAGAATATTTCTTTACTTTCACATTTTAATTTTATTCTTAAGCCTCTATCAGATTTTGACCAGAATTAGAAACTTAACATCCCCATAAATCTAACATTTAGGCAGCTGTTTTTGTGATTCACTCATTAAAATAATCCCTCTAAAGCGTTTGTGCTTCCACTTCCTCTCAGTAATTCTCACTACAAAGTACAAATCATATTACGAAGATATTTTGACCAACACATATACTGTTCCCATACACTTTCTAACTATCTTTTGAAATAATTGCTTAAAGCTTAGTTTGGAAACATTGTTTTAAATGATTTAAAAACCACTTTAAAATGTTAAAAACGTTTTTTAAAATTGTTAAAAAATTTTAACATGGCAGCTAACAAGGCTTAAGGTTATACTGCCTTAGCTGTAGTTCCTCTTTTAAAATCAACTTTTTGTTTTTAAATTGTTTTTATATATTCTAGAACTACTTGATAGGATAACATTATACAAATACATTTGTCCTTACATTTTTCTCATCTTACAAAGTTTTGAATCAATCTGTATCTTGCATTAGTCTATTCTAAAATTAATATTTCTACTTCCAGTGTTGTATCTATTTTATGAAGGTTCTGCTTAGAGTGGGAGTTAAATGAAATAGTATGATTTTAGAATAAAAATGTTAAGTTATTGAGTTCCCAGAGATCATATGGTATCCTAGAAAATATTTTGATATAATTATTAAACACAAAAGCGATGTCTTTCAGGTTGGCACTCAGAAGTTTTTGTTCTGGCTTTTTGTTTGATGTTTCCAGATTAGTATCGTAAAAGTTCAGATATGTCCGTTTAATATGTTTTTAGTCTTTGGCTTCTTTGGTGAAAAAGTACACTCCATGACAACAGTTTGCTAATGAGTCCAAGTCACTTTCTAATCATTTGCTATTTAGCAGGAATTACTTCATAAATTGATACATGACTTCAAATTGTAGAGTTAATTTATGGCAGTTCCTTAGGAACTTTCACACGTTAAAAAAAAAGGATAACTTTTTACAAATGATTGGAAGATCATAAAATTTTAGAACAAATTTAGGAAAGTCATATTCAGCATTAATTTAAAAGAACCTGGTAGCGTTAGAAATCAGTGGGGAGGCATTTAAAAGGAGGGGTATTTGGAAGGGCTGCGGCGGCATTTCCTGCAGCAAATGCTTGTGGGTCAGCAAGGCTGTGCTGCCAGCGCCAGCTCATCGCACAGGAACCTCAGGGCTTTGAAATCCAGTTGTTCCTTCTCCTGAGCTTGACACACTTTCTTAGTACAAAGTACAACAGCATGAAGGATCAGCTCTGTCTCTCCAAAGCAAAAAATGTATATATACACACACACACATATATATATACGATTTCAATTGCTAGTATATGTTATCGACATCTTACTTTAATCTTATGTCCTTCACCGTGAAAAATATCCCACTGGACCCTTGGCATTTGCCTAGTCGTCTGTGGACCAGTCTGAATGTTGTGAAATTTTTCAAATTGGGAAGGATGTTAGTGATTTGCCACCTCTAGTAAATGCTTTTATTCTTAGAGTCACGGGAAATTGCCAGATGTATTTTGTCAAGGTCATTTAGCTCTGATATTTTCTTTTGTTTTTCTATCCTGACTAGTAACTATAGTGAAAAGAAGCTATCAATTGACAAAAATCCTTTTTGTCATTCACTAGAAATATTTTTCTATGTAATTGTCAAGTACTGTTGGGTAACTATCCGGTATTTGATTTATATCATAGGTTCTATTTTTGGTTCAGTGAGGTTTGTCTTCCCCCTCTAATTCAGGATATAGGAGATATGCTTTCCTTAAAATACAATGGGTAATCAATATAAATAATTAATTTTGAAAAGGAGACAATTTAAAGACATATCACAGTCATTGGTGGTCATTGGATATTTATAAATGTAGAGTTAAGAGTTTATAATTTTATGATACAGTTTCATTAATTTGGAATGTTCTTTATTCCTTTAATTTACCTCCTTTCCATTAGGTAGCCATGATTTTGTAGTTTGAATGAGTAACAGTATTTAAGAGCTGAAACCGCCATGTATGGATAAAGAATGTGTGGTGACAAGAACATTAGTCATAACTTCCTAGACCTGAGTGTTTGTTTATGCTTTGGAAATGCTTCCTGCCTCTGTTCATCTCCTTATCTGCTGGTACTACAGAGAGCGTGCAAATGCCATCCGTTATTTCCAAGACTTTGAGGAAACCAGCCATGACATACCAGGGAAGCTTTGATTCACCACCTGTTGCTCTCGGGGAATGGTTGGAAACTTAATGAGCATCCACATGCCTTCCATAACGCTCAGGAAATGAGCAAAGTACCTAAATACAGACAGCAGACTCATCTATCTACCACCTCGGGTCCCACTCAGAGAAAAGTGCTAATACCTTAGGCATACATAATAAAAGTCACTGAGAACAGGCATAACAATTTCAAACTACTCATAAGCTTCCTTGCAGAAGTATTCCAAAGCCCTCTGACCATATGGAAGACATTTGGAATTCCTATTTCGTGCATTCATGGTTCATATAGTGTCAAGATGTTCAACTGGGAAAATTAAATTATGTACAATGTACCATGCAGACATTGATCTTCTGGAATAAGATTTGAACTCAGAAAATTAGTTTTTTAAACAAGTCTTCAGATATTTTTAATGGGCAAAAATTATTATAATCAACTTTTTGGATATCACATAAAAGGATAAGACTCTAAGTTCCTATTTTTTAAAATGTTGCCCTCTATACTTATTTTGAAGAATGTAAATACACTACTTACCCCTTTGTACAGTCGCATTGCCCTAGTATTTAAGCAGTGCAAGGCAGTGACTTCAGGACAGGCCGCCAGTGTGCTCTACTCCTCATCAGTGCTAGGACATGGGGCAAGTCCTGTAACTTCTCTGTGCTTCATTTTCCCCATAAAGTGGGGATCATCACTGAACAGAAGTCGGAGGGTTGTTGTGAGAGTTAAATGAATTAATATACGTACAGCTCTTAAAATATTGCCAAGCATATAGTAAATGCTATATAAACTTTGGCTATTGTTATTTCTTTCTCCTGGGGCAGCTCAGAATATTGGAAACATCGGTTACGCACCTGTTCTCTATTTCCTCATGTGAATAATTTTAACCTATAGAACATGAAGCCATTTATGCTCTACAGGTTAATAGATGTAAATTCTGAAGACTGATTTGCAGTCATGGGTGAACGTTATCTTTAAGAGCAGTAAGATCTTCTGTTTTTTCTTGAAACGTAACATCACACTATATCCCTTTCCTATTACCCAAATGTATTTCAGACACAAAGGATGAATGAACACAATTTTCTGGGCGTAAGACATGGCACTGTTGAACTTCTCCTGCCTGACATTGTTCACGGGAAAAGCAAAAAGAAAACTTGACATATAATGATGGAAATTCTCCAGGCCCCAGTCAGTGTTGCCTAACCCAATACATTTTTCATGAGTATAGATTTTCAGTGCTTGCTTTTCTCCTTTGAGTATATACCACCAGTTTCTCTCACCATAATTCACAAAGTAAACTAGAAAAAAATAATGGAGTAAGGGAGACATAATATGGTAAAAATTACATCAAATCATTTAGATGGCAAAGAAATTTTCACAGGATAGCTTGCTTCAAAGCTTGAGGTTTTTGTTCTGGCTTCCACATGACTGGAAGTTTGACATTCAGATCAAAAACTTGAGGACTGGGAGGGTATGAGACAGTCACTGACTCTTTAAACCTCGTCATATGAAATCATCCTTGACACTAAATCATATAAAGACTAACTTTTACAGGTGGCAGGAACATTTACTTTGGCATTCTTAGGATTAGGTCTAGTGTTCAGTAATCGAATAGAGACTTACCTTCTAAATCCACTAGAGATGCGGTTCCTTCCTCAGAAACATCAAATCTCATTTTAAAAATAGCAGAGAAAAACTTTCGGAAGTAACATAGGATGTGAAATGAATTCCTAAAAGAGAAAAAGAAAAAGGAGAAATACTGATTGAAAGAATAACATTGTGTTATTGTTACTTATAATTATTTCCTGCTCACTCAAAGTCCGTCTGAGAAGTTGAGTAATTTGAGCCCAATTAGGAAACTCATACAACCAGAACCCAGAAATTTTTAGCAATCGTAATGAAACCTCTAATAAATACAGCGAATGTGCTTTCATGATGTAATCCTGTTAAGAAAAAAAAAATCGGAAAGGTATGTTTTCTGGATTTTAAATAAGCCTGCTATTGTAGTTCATTTTCATGAGAGCCACCGAGATGTTTAATTTATACTCAAATTTGATCTTTAAGGGAAATAAGTGTTTTGGGGGCAGACTCTACTTTCTCATTCTTTTTTCTCTTCCATAATTTTACAAATCAATCATTACCAAAACTGACTGCCTGGAAATTCTTCTTACAACAAATGTTCTTGCTGTAATCCTCAAAAGCAGGTATCATGCTGACTTGAATTCTAATTAGCCTTCAAACAATAAGAATCTTGTATGGCTAATGCATTCAGTGTCAAGACACATTAATCAAGATTATTGGTGATGCTTTTAGCACCCAGGCAAATCAGCACATTTTTTTCAAGCCCTGTTGTACTATTTATTGGGCAATGAAAATTGGATCTGCTTGGGGATAGTAAATATCATGGAAAACATGACTTGGTTTAAGCGGTATATTAGAGGTTTTTTTAGATAGGCTAAAAAAATAATAATTTTTACTCCTTTAATTGATACTGACTTATAAAAATAAAGCAAATGGCAATAAATGAAAAACCAGAGATTTTTCTGTGGACCAGGGCTAATCAGTTAGGACTTTCTGGCCACCATTCATTTAATGCATGGTATATCCAACGTTTATAGGGAAACACCTGGTGAGCCAGCCGTGTCTGTATAAATGAAGCTGTCTCTTGTTTTCTTATCTTGAATAATAATCCCATCTAAGTGTTTGTTGACTCTTCTCATCATTATGTAAATTTGACAAGAAAGTGTTAAGAGGACTGTTCCAGTGACCACTGAGAAGATAAAATAAGGTCATCTGAAATACTTTCTTGCTATGTATTAAATGTGGGTTTGAAGAAAAATCAGTCAAGATTTAATATAGAATGTTAAGACTTAATGAGACCTTTGTTGGTCATTGTTAGATTTCAGAAATGTCATGTTCCTAAGGAATTTCCCAGCTTTGCCCTACCAATTTTTCTTTTTTACTCTTGTGATTGCTAGAGATGGTAGTTGTTTGTGTGGTTATTTTGTTTGTTAGTTTTTTGTTTTTTGGCCGAAAGACATAATTGAAGCTGATATCTCAATAGACTATTTAAATTTTTTACAAGTAATAGCAAATGAGCAGAAGGAAAGTGGCTTCAGTCAAAAATCTTATCTTTAAGGTGTCTTCCTTTTATCTTACACAGGATGAGTAGGACCCACTTTTCTGCAGCTAAATCGTCTGTGTTTAATTTTATGTGTACATATTGGCAGTTTATGAAAGAAAAGAGAAAGTGGAGCGAGAGAGACTGAATACTGACACCCTAATCAATGATAGAACTTTTTGTTTGGTATAAAAACAGGATAATTTTCAAATAGAGTACATATTATCGTAGTTATGGTGGCTTATGTCCATTGAGCTTAACACTGTAAGGTTGAAGCGTGGCTGCCCTAGGTTAACTATGGTTGGAAAGATCCACGTGAGACCCTCAGGCCTTCCATAGCTGGTCAGGTGAAGGTACACTTCTGATTTCAGCTGCAGTTTTTCTCCATAGACTTGATTCTGTATCTTTATGTGCTCTGGCTGTTCTAAGCTTTTGTTCAAATTAGCAACCTATGTCAGATTTTCCGACTGGTCTGCTTGCTGCAGCTTCCAGGCCTATATAGTGCTTTATCCTGAATTAACAGCCTTACTTCTGTCCTACCTCAACCCCACTTTAGTTGCCAGAACCAAAGCTACTTGTCTTTTCCACCAGCTCAACACAGGGAAATATATTACAGTCTTAGTATTGACACCTGTTTTTTAACTCATTGATGATGAGCTAACTAATCGTAAGGATAACCAAAGGATAAAACTCATGAAACAACTTAGGGAGGCATCAGATGCAATATCCAGGAACAGGCCAGAAAATCAGAGCAAATTTTCCTTCATTTTGGAGTTTGATGCTGCATTAGTCCATCTTACAATACACCAGCAGAGCTGAGCTATTTCTGTGGCAACCCCTTTAGTCACTGGTTAGCACGTGGCTTGGGAAGCAGAATAGGGTTCCAGTTATTAATTATGTGCTAGTGATTAAAATTTTGGATTATATTAAGGGCTCTGATAAATAGTGTTGTATTCTGATCCCCAGGCTTTGATTAAATCATGGTTCTGTACTTATTTTAAGAGTTAGATAATATATTGTTTAGATTTTTCTGTTTGTCCCAAGAGTAAATCTAGTTTGGAGATTTCCAGAACCAATGGAAACAAAACAACATGAAACAATGAAAACAAAAATAACAGATGAAATCTGAATTTAACTGTCGTGGTAATGCAGAGGGGAACAGAAACTCCTCAGACACCCCTTCCTCTCCATTCTTCCTCTTCCTCTTGTCTTCCTCCCTCTCTCTCCTTCCCTCCCTGCATTCTTTCCCTATCCTTCTCTTCTTCCTTCTCTTCCTTCTTTTTTCTTTTCTGTCTCTTTTTAGCTGGACACTCACTTTGCAAGCACTGACTGATTTTAAGAGTCGGCGGTTGGTGGCCGTCACTCTTCAATCCCTTCCCCAGGATCCTCAGCGCCAGCTGAGCAAACCCAGTGGACTTTGTCATCCTGTTCTCACCAGTAACAAAAGTGAAACCGTAAAATGCTACCTAACTTGAGATGGTGCTGAGTAGATAGAAGGATGGAGAATGTGGAATGCATATAGATGACATGAGAGAGGAAATATTTATGTGATATTTTAGAGAAAAATAGATTAGAGTAACTCTGAAATAAATGATGCTCTTCTCAACTCATTCCTATGCCCTTCGCTGGTGCTCTGGTATATTCGGAAAACTAGATGTTTAAAATCTTTGCCTTTTCCCCATTTTTCTTAGACATTTTTGTTATTTTCTTTAAAAAGCACTAACAGATCATTAACATAAAAGGTTAATAGTTTCAGAAAATGTCCTGTTTCATTGTCTCCCCGTCGTTGGTAGAGCGATTGTACCTACTGTTTGCCTGTTTAAATCGACATTTCTCTGGTGGCGACAGCCAGCACCTGCCCTTCCCGAGGGTCTCTGCTTCACATCCCATATTATTCCCAAAGCAGCTCCTTCAAGTTGTGATCTGGATTTTCTAATTCAGGTAATTGCCTAGTAAAAAAAAAAAAAAAAAAGAAAGGGGAGGAAAAAACCTTCTGGCTTTATTTTTTCCTTTATTAAAAGTCATATAAGAGCTTAATTCCATTATGGTTCAAGTTTCCTCCCCCACTTTGTCTCTTCGGACAAATAAGTGTGAATAATTCTCAATTTAGCATTCGCCTGCTTCCCGTTGATTAAAGGAGATTAAAAATGTAAAACAACTGGGAGAGAATCATTATATAGTCCAATATAAATGGTTATTTCTCCTGTTTGTTGCCCTGAAAACTTATATAAGCTTGTTTTTCTGTAGTCTGATTACTCCAAAGATGATTTCCTAAAAATGTTTTGCTGCGTACTCCTGCCTTTCCCCCGACCCAGCCTCTTTCCTCCATCCTGCTTGACAAGAATTGTGACGATTGGGACTACAGTGAAATAGCCACTTGTTTCTTTTTTTATCACAAGAAAATATTTCTGTAACTTTAGGTTGTCATTATTGCCTTTCTTCTAGACATTTTAGGAGATTCTAGAACATTTAAACTGTGTATCATCCCTTCTCAAAGAAGTAGACCTTTTTTAAAGAGTTAATTTATTAGGGAAACTTAATAGGTTTGAACACTTTCTCCTTTTCCTTCCTTAAAGGAGGAAAATTCATTCTTAGGAAAACTATCACATCTCTATCTTACACAGACAGTTTGTATGTTTTAAATCTCTTTTGGTGTTGCAGTCCTAACTGCCCTGGAAAATAGATATTGCTCATAAAATAATGATATATTCACATGAGAAAATTTAGGGTTACTTCTTAAAAGAAGTTGAAGAAGTATTGAATGCAGCCCAGGCAGGTTGAAAGTTGACAAGAAGTCTCCTTTTGTATTACCAATTAGGTTGCAGAGATTGTAATACTACTACTACTAATAAAAATATTAATGATAGCTAATACTTTCAAGCCTATAAGATAAGGAAAACAATAATAACAAGCATATATTGCACACACTTTATTGGGAGAGTGCTAAGTGCTTTGCTGGCATTTTGTAATGTTAAGTCTTATCTAAGCCACCCTTCAACAGTGCCAGAATCTTCTATCATTTGGCACTCAGGACTCCGGCTTACAAAGTCAGCCTTTCACACAATTCTGCATTTTAGTACCAGCAGTTCTTGAGCATTTTGGTTTCATAATCCCTTTATACTCTTAAAAATTAGGATTGAAAGAATTTTTATTTATATAGGTTATATCTATTGACATTTCTATATCAGAAATTGAAACTGAGAAATTTTTAAAAATCGATTACATGTTAAATAGTGTGTTTTATGAACTATAATTGTTTTTTGTTAGAGACAAGATTTAAAAAGTTGAGCAAGAAAAGTGACATTGTTATACTTTTTGGGAAGGGTTTTGTCAAATCTCTTTAATGTCTGGCTTAGTAGAAAGTAACCGAATTCTCCTATCTGCTTCTGCATTCAATATGTTGCAATCTGTTGTTTTGGTTAAACTATATGAAGAAACACCAGCCTCATACAGCTATGTAATTGGACAGAGGAAGGTTATTTTAATAGCGTATTCCGATAATGTTGATATTCTTCTTTGACCCTACCCCAAACTCCATACATGCTAGTTTCCTAGAGGTTAGGTGCAGTGTGGAATCTGGAACCATATAATGAATTTTTCATACTCTGTCCACTCAAGAGGGAATGAAAGTAAAAAAACCAAATAATATCTTTGTGTTATGAAAATAGTTTGACCTTAAAGACTCCCTGAAAAGGTCCAGGGATCCCCGGGGGGCCCAGAGCACACTTTGAGAGCCTCTGGTATAAACTGAACCAGGTAAAAATCAGCCCAGCCAGCTCACAGCTGCGAGTAGATACATCCATGCCTTGTGGACTTCAGCAATTGTTTTTGACGCCTAAGAGAGAAAAGAGACCAATAATTATCTCTTCCCCATCCTGCCAAGATACAGAAAGGATGGAAATAATGTCCCTAAAGTGATTGAGAGCTCTGGAAGTAAATAAACATAAAACTGTGATCCGATCCTAAAGTTAAGTATGCCATTTTTCTCCTTGAACAAATTGAAATAAAAAGTATGTCAGAATGTAGAGATATGGTAGGTGTTTTCTTAGAGTGGCATGATCAGGTATAACTAATCATACTCAAAGCCTTTACAATTAGCCAATATTAATAGTGCTAACATTGTGACGACTGTCCAATTATTGCTAATAAATAAGTAAAATAAAATAAATAAAAAATTAATAAATAAAATTAAAAAATTTCCCCTGAACATTCTGTTTAAAAAAAAATTTCTATACACTTATTCAAGGGAATTTAATAATACGTTCTATTAAAAAAGGAAGAAAAAATACTTTTGTCCTGCAACCGAGATCACAAGCCTCATTTGTTTGTGAACAATGCACCCGCATGTTTCGTCTTTTTATAAACTAAACACTAACCTGAATAAGAAATGTGTTTTTCCAGCATTTACTGTTTTTTCTTCTCTTTTATTAGTATGTTTTAATGGTGCTTCTCTGTGATTTGCTAAACAAACATGAGCTCATTTTATTCCTACTTGAAGATACGTAAGAGTTCTCATCTACCTGTAAACTTTCAACATACTAACTTGCATTGCATTTCCATGACACTAAGCTGTTACCAATGCAACACATTGACTTTAACACAGCATTTCTCTTGAAGGCGGGGAGGGAATATTTATTTATTTGTATATATAATTTTATTGGGAAAAATATTTTGGATGCTAACAAATGTATTCCTTATAATTTTTTATTTATGAAATAAGAAGTTAAATTCTTTTACTAGAAGTAGAACAGTCATCATTGATTTCTCCAAATATGATTCAGATTTTCATTTTAGACCATTAAGAGATCTACCCAAAATTACATTTTCAGATTCTCCTTTCCATTAAGTGTAAGAGTGTGGGGTGGATAGAATAGAGAGTTACAGAAAGTTCACAAGCAATAAACCGAAAGCATTCATTCTCCACCCCCATTTTTTTTTTCTTAAATCAGTCACACGAGCACCAAAGCTAGAGATAAATCTGTTTGAGTTATAGATCAGTATGACATGTTTTGTGGGGTGATATCCTTTTGTCCTCCACCCAGTACCCAAGGTTTTATGTAGCATATTTTGCAAGTTCACGTGTTTGAAAAATATTTTATGACATTTTAACTCATCTTGTAAAACATTCTCTCTGTTCCTTCCTGCTCAACTCCAAGTATCATGAAACAAAGGTTGAAATACCGCTGCCTTGGAAGAAATCAAATATATCAAACAACATTAACAACTGCTCCAGAAATAATCCAAGAGGGGGAAAAAACAGGATATGTGGGAATAGAGCCATTATGATTTTTGCTTTAAAATTTTGTCATAGATTTCATGTAGTTAGACCCTTACATTGTCTGAACAGTGGTCTCGGGTATTTTCTTACACCAAATATGTGGGGTCTTTTCCAACACCAATTCTCTAACTCTCTGGTTCTCTGGCACTGTCCTATTCTGACACTAACTACCCTGCTTGGTATCAGACACCACAGATCTAAGGGCTTAGTCTCACAAGACTGACCTCAGTTCAGTCTCCAGTGACATGGACTGAGTCCCAAGGTTACTGACATTTCTGTCTCACTTGGCTGCCAATTCGGGGCTTCTCACAAATCAGGCCGGACAATTTGCTAGAACAACTCACAGAACTCAGGAAAATGCTTTACTTACTATCATAGTTGATTATAAAGGATAAAGATGAACAGCCAGATGAAAAAGTGCATAGGGTGAAGTCTGAAACAGTCCCAAGCACAAGAGCCTCTGTCCCTGTGGAGTTGGACATTCCACCCTCCTGGCACATGGATGTGCTCTCCAACTCACAAGCACTCCCATCCCTGTCGTTTGGGAGTCTTTATGGAGGTTCCACTAGCCAGGCATGATTGATTGCATCACTGGCCATTGGCAATTGGACTCAATCTCCAGCCACTCTTCCCTCCGCAGAGCCTGGGAGGTGGGGCAGAAAGTTCCAACTTTCTTATCAACAGTTGGTTCCTCTGGCAACCAGTTCCCATCCTGAAGCTATCTAGGGGCTGATAAAAGTCCCCTCATTCACATAAACTCAAGTATGGTTGAAAGGGGTTGGTTATGAATAACAAAAGATGTTCCTTATTCCTACCACCTAAAAAATTCCAAGGCTTTTAGGAGATCAGTGCCAGGAATTGGGGACCAAGACCAAATATGGTTTTTATTATACTAGTTGGATGTATGACCAGGCAGTGCAGATAAGGTTCTGGAGGTGTGGCAAGGAGAGAGATTTTTCCTTTCATGCTGAACTTTCCTGAATCTCTTCCCTGGTCACATCCATTGTATCAGGTATCTATTGCTGCCTACCATATTACCCCAAAACTTAGTGGCTTAAAATAACAAACATTATCTCCCAGTTTCTGAGGGACAGGGATTCAAGCACAGCACAGTGAGGCGCCCCTGGCTCAGTTTCTCAGGAGATTGCAGCGAGGCTGTCGTCTGGGGCTGTGGTCTCCTCTGCGGACTCTGCAGGGGCCAGACACCTGCTCCCGAGCTCACGCACGTGCAGGTTGGCAGAACTCAGTCCTCACAGTGTGGGATTCTCCATAGCGCTGCACACAGCATGGTAGCTGGCTTCTGCCAAAGCAAGTGATCCAAGTTGGAGAGAACAAGAATGGGCTCCCCCAAATGGAAGCCACAGTCTTTACAACTTAGACTCAGAAGGGCTATCCCATCACTCCTGCCATTAGATGTGAGTCAGCAGAGCCAGTTCGCACTCAAGGGGAGGGGATTACACAAGGGCTTAAACACCAGGGAGTGGGATCACCGAGGCCCATCGCAGGGGCTACCTACCATATCCACCCAAACATGGTGTACCTTAACGCGGTAAGTAGTGAGAAAGGAGCTTGTAAAGACATTTATCTGATTAATTTGTCACTTTCACTTTCTAAAGCTTCTCCAACATTTCATTCAAAGTGTTTTCACTGATCAAGACCAATTCTGATTAATTTTATGGTCCATACCTGAATCTCAGTCAGAAGGTTATATACAATCAAGGAAGTAAAATCGTAGTAGAAGGAAATGAGTTTAGCTTTATCTATTGACTTTCAAATGAATAATCATTTCATATGCCCATCTTTTTAAAGGGAGAACCAGGTTTCATCGGTCCTCAAGGAGAACCAGGCTTACCAGGGTTACCAGGAACAAAAGTAAGTGGAATCATTTTTTCTGAAATTTTTGTCTTCTATTTTTAGTTCATTGAAAGAAATGCAGAGTAACTGAGTTATTTAGGTGATCAGATATTTTTGCCTAAAAGAGAACCAAAGCAGCTGAATCCACCCATTACTGACACTTCCGATGGGACACTGTATTAAACAGAATAAGGCAAAGTCAATTCCAGAAAGCGTTAGGCAAGGCAACAGGATGGTGGAATATATTAGTTTTTCAGTTGTCCCCCAAATTGCTCCTAAACTGCTATGACGCTATTAGCCTCCCGACCACATGAAGAAGTGGGGGAATTCTGAGGAGCAGCGAGAGCATTCATTAAGTCCTGCCCCTCATCACCGATTTTAGGACATACTTGTAAATCAAACATTATTACTTTTCCCATTACTCCCTATATTTCAAAGGCAAGTACTGATGTCATATAGATTCCTCAGTGCCTCATCCCAAAAGGCTCCACCCTGCATAACGTCTGCAGAAATATTCTATAATGAAAAACATCTCATGATCTTCTACTTGGCAACCCCGGAGAGGACCCTACGAGCAAAATGTATATGCGGCCATGGAAAAAAATATGTTGCCATGAACACAGTCAGGCCGTGGTTTTCTTTTCATCTACCCAGTAAGACATAAAAAGCTACAGCTCTGATGCTGGAACTTTACTCATGACAGGCTCGTGAATCAAAGAAGGGGCAAAATTACATCAAACTGTGTTCTTTCATTTTTAAACCGTAGCAGTCTTTGCCTCAGTGTGTCTTGCATTCACCAGAAATAAGCCAGGGATGATTTCCAAGTGTTAGAGAAATATGCTCCTGGTCTCTTCTGACAGAAGAACACTCGTTTCCGCTGGTCAAGTGAAAATACTCTAATCCTAATAGATGGAAACTATGTGTGGCCTAAGGCGCACGGAAACTTGGTGGAATTGTGCAAAATTGTTGTTTTCTTAAGAAATTTCTTCTTCACATGATGAGCTGTCAGGCTTATTAATAAAATATGAGGGATGCCTGTGTGAGCTGAGCAGATTCACACGAGAAGTGCCTTCTGGAATGAGAAGAGGGAGCGAGCGAGGGAACGATGGGCGTTCCCTGTCACTGTGAGAACTGATGTGTTTATTCAGGTCGCAGGCGCAGAGCCAGGTGAGGAAAGAAGGCAGCCATGAGGACGCAGACGGTGACAGAGAGAGGGAGAGCCAGTCAGTGTCGGGGAACCAGGCAGGGACCAGATCTGCAAATGTTTGTGGCATTTTGTTTGCTATATAAGGGAAGGTAAAAGAAACACAGGCAGTAGAGAGTGGAGTTCATCCCAAAATATCTTTTCTTTAGTTAACTGATTTTAAACTATTCTGCAGTTTCAAAAAAAGATCCAGATGTAGAGCCGTAAAGTTAATTACTGTTAAACATTAATTACTGTTATGAAGACCCTGGCGTGATTTTACCTTTATAACAGATACTGCTCTGAACCCCAATAAAAGTAAGGAATGTACTGTACCTGTTTCGTATTTCCACAAGAAAGGACATGGGTAGGAAATTCATTTTATTAACAACATTTTGAAGTTCATTGTCATTGGAATTGCCTATCTTAACATGAGTTCAGTGTCATAATGGGAAAGTCATTATTGTTTACAAATCAGGAATTGTTTTGGTTACCAAATGAGGTAAATTCATGTTAAGAGATGAATACAGTTCTGGGTAGTTGGTAAATACAAAGTAAGTCTCTGCTTTCTTTGATTTCATTGAACTCATTTATTAATCTATAAGGACCAGCCTGGGGGCCTGCCACTTACCTGTTTTGCAATTTGTGACAGGGAGAACGTGGGGAGGCAGGGCCTCCTGGGAGAGGTGAGCGAGGGGAGCCTGGAGCCCCTGGACCAAAGGTCAGTTATTCTTACCTTGGAAAATAACAGTCTTTGATTTGGAGATGTGTACCACTTGCTTTAGAACATGGAAAACTAAAATTAAATTTCTCAACAAGTATAAAAATAGTCCAAATCACAAACAGTTTATTGAAACGCACACCAATTCGTTCTTTGCAAAAGAGATTTTAAAATTCAGCTTACCCTGTTTAATCCACTCTGTTTGGTGAGCAAATTTAATAACACATCCAAATGTAAAGGGAGAAGTGCCGTTGTATTAGCACGTTATCACTCAGCATGTATTAAAACTTGCTGAGAAAATCTGTCGATAAATGCTGCATTCGTTTCTATGGTAACCTGACAGAGTGTAACACCTTGAAAATATTAGAGCTACAGATGTATTTGACTGTTCAACCTTTGTTCATCTAAACTTCCTGCAAACTAATATGGTCACACTTTATTTTAATAACCCATCCTAGAGACAGAGGAAACGATTTACTCTCTGATGAAAAGGAAATTTATGCAAATACTGTTGAGCCTAATGAAAATTATTCACAGAGCTCTTCCCGTCCGCTGATGGGAAGGAAGCTTCAGAATGATAATGGAATGAAGGTTGGGGGGAGACCAGAGAATGAACTAAAGTTATGGTGACAGCACTCAGGTGTATGTTATAGCAACCAACATTACATAGAGCCATATACTGAGGCAGTTAAAATAAAGTGTTTCCATTTTCTTCATTGATCTGAGTCACTGCTAATTTCTCTTTTCTGTTCTTATCTCCTCCATCATTTTCTCTTTTTCATCTTCATGTTCTCCTACAATAGGGGAAACAAGGTGAATCAGGAGCTAGAGGCCCAAAGGGGTCAAAGGTCAGTAACCTGGTAACCACTTTAATGTAACGTGAGGCCTTCAAGGTCTGTGCTTTTGCCTTTTCCACAGAGAATCGTGTTTTAGATTAAACTCTTTTGCACACTGGGAGCGCAATGCTTTCATCCCCATGATAGCCCCAGACAATTGGTTTGTTTCATCTTGCTTCTTCTTGTGTATACTTGTGCTTCAAACTATGCTTTAAGAGAAGTTGTATTTCCTGTTTTATAAGAATGGCTTCTTTGGAAAAAAAATAAGAACTTTACTTAATTTAAATTATGTATTATATAATCTTATTTTTCACCCCCTAGCTATCTTTGTGATAAATGTTCAAATTATACTTTGCTTTTAGGTTAGTAGACTCCCTACAGTGCATTAAAATTTTGCCACCAATTCAAATTCTTCCCTTTATCACGTTCTTTATACTATCTGCAATAGCGTATTACTGTCAGCAGAATCATAAAATGCTATTAGCTAATAAAATGCTATTAGCTAGTAATGTGGAAAAATGGGTGCCAAATGAAGAAAACAGAGAGCAGAGATTATGAATGCTCTATTCATAGCAAATTTAATTGTTATACTCAATGTTATTAGCATAATGTGGATGGGAAAAATTATTCCTTTTTCCTGCTAGTCTTCATTGGTCCTTTCCCAGTTTATGCAACTATGTAGAAAGACATATAAAAATGCTTCCAAGTCCATATAGGAAAAGGCCTCTATGCATTTAAGGCTGTTGGAAAGAACCTTTAAATCTGCACAAGTTCCAATCTCCTCCCCAAACTGTCAGTTTACACTTCTGAGAATTTTGAGGGCTTAGACTATTCCTGCTATCACTACAGGTGAGGTAATGACACCATAAATAAAACTTTAGGTATTTTTCATATTGCCTTAGGGGAAAAAAAAAAGAGAAAAAGAGAGCTGGGTTTGCTGTGGCCATGACCTGCCAGCCAGTTCTGCCGGCTGCTGTCCACTTCAGCACCGTGCGAGTTGAAATGCCTGCGTCCCTGCAGGACAACCTTTCCTTAGATGCTCATCATCAGAGGGAGGCCGGGCCCATGACCCTTCTTTCCCAATTCTCCCTGGAATGAGCTCCCCATCCCTCCCCTGTCCCAATTATCTATAGTTTCCTTCTCAGAGAACAGACAGCACAATTGCTTGGCTCTTTGTCCCTTTGCCCCAAATCGCTTCAAATAACAGGAAGAACATGCCTCGATCTGAAAGGTAAAAGCTTACTTTGGGTGCCATGGAAACCGCTTGCTTTGTGTTCGCAGATTCCACCTAGTGAGAGTTACTATATATTTTTGTTCCAAGATCCTCTATTATCTGAAAAAGGGATTTTAATTCCCTTCAAGCTGCATCTTTAAAAAGCATTTGCCATTTTGGTGGTGGATATTGTTGTTGTTTTCCACTTCAGAAGTTCTTGTTAAAAATGCTGCTGTAAGGTACAAATGCATCCTTAGACCTGAGAGATGTCTAGACTGTTGGCACACCACTAATTGAGTTTTTTCTCTTTTCTTTGGGAAAAGGGTGACCGTGGAGACAAAGGGGACTCTGGAGCTCTGGGACCAAGGGTGAGTGACAAGCCAAGTTCGAAGCGGTGTCTGTGTGGCTTCTCACACGACATCTGGACTAATCATACCCAGAAATAGCACCGGCGGTGGACTGTGATTATTCCTGCTGACCCTCACCTCGCTATTATTATTTCAGTCACCAGGAACCGTGACTGTGGGGATTCTAGCACATACAATAAGCTTCCTTGAGAAGAAAGTCTGAAGAACTCTTCCTGCCTACTTCCCCTCTGTTAAATGAGCAATAGCAAGCCCATCGCCATCCGCTCATAGAATTTTCCATTGTTCAATGAACCCAGTTATAGAGAAAGCAATAACCCATGTGTTCAGAGCCTTTAAAAAAAAAAAGGCATGGAATTAGGACATGACTAATAGAAATTAAGTAGTAGATCTAATGAGGATACACTTCTTAAAGAGATATATACTCTCCTTTTTGCTGTTTGGTTTAATTTTCAAAAGCAAACCTCTAAAAAGAGGTTAGGGGTTACTTTAATAAATATGGATAAAGCCAATAAAATTTTGCAAGTTTCATGAGATTAGCCTATATTTTAGTATTTTCAGAAAAGAGTTTCAAAGATTAAATCATATCTTGGTTGGGCTTGGAGGCTCATGCCTGTAAATCTCAGCACTTTGGGAGGCCGAGACAGAATTGCTTGAGCCCAGGAGTTCAAAACCAGCCTGGGCAACATAGCGAGACCTTGTCTCTTTAAAAAAAAAAAAATTATGTCTTTCTTAAAATCAGATTTCATATCTTTAACCTACCAGAGACAGGAAGTTAGAAGTGGTCTGCCTCCTTTGACATAAGGACAAAATTGGAACACAGTTATTTATTTATTCTAAAGCACAATCGGGCCTCAGTAGGGAAGTAATGTCAAGGGAGCTGCAAGCTGCTATTTCTGTTTCTGGCACGTCCACTCTCTATGCTAACATAAGTCCCGTGACTTTGCCGTTTTGGGTTTTGTTACAGGGTCCACCTGGTCAAAAGGGGGATCAAGGAGCCACCGAGATCATAGACTACAATGGCAACCTCCACGAAGCCTTACAGGCAAGTCCCTGCTCCCCGCCCCGGCACGCAAACGGTGGCACTGATGGGCCTCCACACCCCTGGTCTCGGGGGCTCCACTGCTCTCTCTGTTCTCCTGACCCCATGCGCTTCTCTGTGCCCAGTTTATCTTCTTCATTTTATGGCATTTTTCAATCCCTTCTTTTCTTTCCCTTCCACCTGCAGAGACACTTAAGCCATATCAGGTGTGAATCTTGTGTCAGTTTGGCCAACTGTTGCCTCCTTGCTTGCAGAGGGAGCTCGGCAAAGCAAGCAGGAGCTCTGTGGCCCTGGAGCTGCAGCTGCTCGGGTTCAAATCTCAGCTTTCTCGCTCACCGAATGTGTGACTAAGTTACTTCACTTCTCTGTGCCTCAGTTTTCCTGTCTACAAAACGAGGACAGTATTAATAGCAGTCGGCGTCTGCCTCATGGGGCTCCGAGAGGAGCAAAGGGCTAAATACATATTAGACACTTAGAACAGCGCTGGGCACGTAGCGAGCCCTAAGGATTTCTTATCGTCACTTCCCTTCAACTCTTTCCTTCCCACTGAGTATAAGACTAGACCATGTGGCTCGTCTCCACCACCTCTGCTTCTGATTCATTCTTTGGTGTAGACTCCTGCGTTCTAGTCTCCATCACCATCATCATTCTGTCGCAGCTTCTCTTACAAAGGTCAACGGTGACCTCTGTGCCGCTATGTCAAGTCCATTGTGCTTATCACCCTTGCTTCTCTGTGACATTTACACCAAACCACTCTTTTTTTTTTTTTTCAGTCTCTCTACCATCAACTTTCATTTCATTTCTCCTCTGATGGATCCACTCCATTTTGGTATTTCCAATTTCTCTGTCCACCCCCTGATTTTTGGGATCCTTAAGTCTGTCATCTTTTCTTGGTGCGTTCACTCCCTCTGAGTGCTTCCACACTATAGCTCCCAGTTCTTCCATCTGTGTCTGCCTTCGTCTGTCTAGGCGTGTTTCTACTATGGCAGTTCCATTTCCTTATCGACTTCCGCCAATACACACAATTACACTGATTACCTTTCCCACTACCGAATGATTTCCTTTCTTAATGAACTACTTTCTGTTAGAGATGCCATGAATCTTTGAATCTGGAGGGATAGAAACTTGAGAGCCATTTAAAAAGTATTCTTAATTCTTTCTTTATTCTATCTCACCAGGTGCTCCTACTTCCTTTCCAAAGTGTCTCTTGAGGCCGCCTGTTCTTCCTTTCCAGTAGGTCCACATCGAGTCCACTTCATGCCTGACATGGCAACAACCCCTGACCAACTCCTCCTCCTGTGGTGCCTCCCCGCCCTTCTCATCCATCTTGTGTATCACTCCCAGGTTTATTTTAATAAACTATCACTGCTTTGATGGCTCCAGTTTGCTCAGAAATCTAAATGACACCCTATTGCCTACCGGATCAAGCTGAAACTTCTGCAACTTAAGTCTCTATAATCTCGCCCTTCCTATGCTCAATTTTTCATTTCTCTGCAGCATAGGGTTTCCCCCGGTGGGACCATTTTTATCATATCCACACAAATCTTTTCGCCTGGGTTCATCCCACTCTTTTTCCCTCTCTTTCCCATCTAAATCCTAACCCTACAATCCATGGTTGCCACCCAAGTGAGTTCTTCCTCTTAATCCTTCAAACACTAGTAGTCAGAGCATGGTAGTTTAACATCCATACTTGATTTTAGTCTTGCCTCTTACCAGATTGTAAGTTTCTTGGTGGCAGAAAACATGTGTTCTGCTTATATTGTCTGGGCATGTAAATATTAAACAGTTATTGGTTGAACAAGTTTGCTTAACTCATATGCACAGCCATTTTTCTGTTTGAGAACCAAATTACTGGTCTTAAATATTTCTCTGCAATTTTGTGCCTGGTTGAATCATTTTTCCATCCTCATGATTTCACTGACCTCATCTAATTATGGACGATCTATACTTCTACGGGTCCTTTGCTACAACTACTATCTTTAATTAGCATTTATTAAATAGTTTTTGCAAAATCTGTGTTCAACTCAGCCTATTTTTCTGGTCTTTTCATTCTTTATTCTTTATCATCTGGGAAAATGTGAAGAGAAGCATGTTTACTGCTTGGAGAAACATTGCTTCAACAGTATATTTGTCTGGTCAACAGCTTAAGTTATGTTCCTCAGTGTAAGTAGATTGGACATACACAGCAGCCTCTGGGTTATTGTCACATTCTAGAACCAGTTTTCTAAATTGGATTGATAACTTTTTCCCCCGGGTTGATAACTACATACAGAAAGAGAGACAGAGACAGAGAACACAAAGTTTTGGTGTGCCTACTATGTTTTCAAAGTTCTTGCTTATAAAATATATGGACCCTTTTTTAAAACTTAATTTATTAGCAATGTTGTAAATTTCCGTTAAACTGCTTCCATTGGGACCATAATTGTTGCTACCACCTTTAAGAGGTATCTATTCTTTTGTCTTCCGAGAACTTCTCCAATATTATTGGCCATTTTCTGCAAAATTGTGAATGAGTTTTTAAAGCATTCTTTGCATGCACAGAGTCTGACATGAGACAAGCTATTTTAGCCTAAAATGGAAATCTCTCTTTCAGTCTCCCAGCTACTACTAACTAGCTGAGTCCTTTGGGGAAAATCACTTACTATATCTATACTTCATTGATCTTATCTGCAAAATGAATATGTTATTGGAATAGATTTTTCTATGAGTCCATGAAATCTAATATTATTCTCAGGGTTATTTTTAGGAACTTCTAAATACTTCTTACTGATGTGCTTAAAAGCGCTATACTTTTTTTAAAATGTGACACCTACATCTTGATATGAAAAGGTACATACTCTCAGTTTCTTTTTCTCACCTTGAGTTCTGTATGACTATACAACAGTCAGTGTCCATCATAGTCAGCTAGTTCATGCTCATGTCCCAACCTAAAAATTTATTATTCTCATGGGGTTGTTAGGACAACTATATGTTGTGCTTATAAATATTTTATAGTTAGTTTTTTAATTCAAAACTATTTATTGGTTTTCCTAACATAGTGTTCTAGTAGATTAAGAGTCCCTAATAAAACCAATTAAGTTAGATTGAGAAGAGGTGGTAGACATTCATTTTTCTAATTCTCCAACCAGTGATGGATATTTACAATTTTGCAGATTTCAGTTCATTATTACCTCTTTTAAAACAATCTGCCGAAATGAAAATGTAGGATAAATTAGATAAATAGGAGTATATTACAGTTATAATCATACCATTTGGGAAATATAAAATTTTACTGTTGCCTCTATTGAAAATTGTTCTTGGCCGGCCGCAGTGGCTCACACCAGTAATCCTAGCTCTCTGGGAGGCCGAGGCGGGCGGATTGTTTGAGCTCAGGAGTTCGAAACCAGCCTGAGCAAGAGTGAGACCCCGTCTCTACTAAAATTAGAAAGAAATTAATTGGATAACTAAAAATATATAGAAAAAATTAGCCGGGCATGGTGGCGCATGCCTGTAGTCCCAGCTACTCGGGAGGCTGAGGCAGAAGGATTGCTTGAGCCCAGGAGTTTGAGGTTGCTGTGAGCTAGCATGACACCACGGCACTCTAATCCAGGCAAAAGAGTGAGACTCTGTCTCAAAAAAAAAAAAAAAAAGAAAATTGTTCTTTACATAAACATTGCCATAAACTATTTGTTTTTATTTAAGGTGATTCAATTTCCATAATTAGCAGTAAAACCTCTGTTTCCTAACTCAAGCTTTGAAAAATTCTCATCACCATCCAAACTTAACCTGTGCTTTAGTGTAAATCATGAGTGATTTTAAGTTTGCATCATTATAAGAAATGAAAGAACCTTTAATTCTAAAGAGAGTCATTATAAGCATCTCAGGGAATAAATAGTCTTTACTCAATTTACAGTTCGTGCCTCTCATTTCACATCACGTCTCACTAGAGAATAGCATGTCTTTCTCCATCACTACTAAAAATCCTGGTTTTCAAACCAATGCTGGAGTTCAAGAGGGAACCCTGCTGAGTTTATGCAGCTTTAACTTAGGGAAGCCACATACAAGAAATTCAGAGTGAGCGGATATCTTTAGGGCTGCTCTGTGTACCTGCACTCAGATGCTTCCAGATGGCGACCAAAACTGTGTGTTTGTGAAGTTAGCTTAGCTTGCTGTCGTCTGGATGGAACACTACACAATCTTCAGGTCTTACAAGCATAGTTATTCAACAGAATCATTTAAACCCCATCTGTTAGTTCAGTTACCGTTAATAATATTCTTTTATTATGCAGTTCATTATAAAACATGTCGTTATTCTCAAATTTTAAAAAAGTCAAACTAGTTTGTGTTCAAGTGGAAAAACGAATTCATATATGGCACATGTTGGAAAAATTTCGGAGTTCAAATTTTAAACTCCCTTTCCTTTCTAAGGTTTTATGATTCTGCTTTCTAGTTAAAAAGTAATATGTAATTGGGAGGCAATGATAAAAAAATTATTTCTACTTTATAATTTTCTAAGAGCCCTGTTTAAATGACTCATCTACACTATAAGAGTGAAAGAGTAGCTTTCTCATAACTATGGATCCAACTCTTGCTCTAGGTGAATCCCTTAAGAATGAAGTAAACGATACCTTATGTTATACAGATCTCATGGTATAAAATTCTGGGCCCTTTTTTTATGTATACATAACCTTGTCCTTAGTTTGTGGCCATTTTGCTTTTTATCTTAGAAGCACTGGTTTTTTTCCTACTATGTTTCTCTGAAGCTATAATGACCATGATTGTTTGTTTGATCATAAAATACAAACTTTAACCATTTGTACACATGCATAAATATAATATACTGTTTTCTAAAGAATGATGACGCCATGTCACTAGAGAGTCATTTGAAGTGAGATGATGGTAAGATTATTTTTTATAACAGTAATAAAAACAATAACAACAGCTTGAGTAATTGGAATGGAGTGGAAAACAAAAGGATAGTGTTAAACCATTACCCACAAGTTTACGTGTAATCAGATAATGTTTCTCCATGACCAGAGCCCCTTATGGAAAGTGTTCTCCCCTCTATGATTTCATAAAATGATTATAGGCCTTATAGAAATTTTGACAGAGGACCTAGACTAGAAAATAGTAATACAAAAATATAACTCATGGATTAGGGATCATGTTTAGAGATTCATACTTCGAGAGAGTATATTTTGTTATATTTCTCTAACACTTTAAGAAACTGGATTAATTGTATATCAACTAATATCCTTAGTCATGGAAAATACACACACAAAAATGTTAATTTTAATGCCACAAATGAGCTATAGACTAAAAGAGAAAAAATATGCAGTTGAATATTTCCATTTTCTCTAAACGAAGTGCTCTTTAGACTAGAGCTTTTATCAATGACAAAATTTCTCAGTTCACAACTATTCTGACAAACCTCTAATGGGCATTACTTTACTATATAATTTTTTTAATCAGGTGAATTAAAATTTTGATATTTTATTTTCTTCAACCATAGACTTTTAAAAATAAGATTCTAAAACTAATTTTTTAAAAAAATCTTTACAACTGTACTGTGTTGAAGATAGGATAATATGTTCTTGGTGTCTTGTGAGTTCTTCATAAGCCATCAGACTAGCCAAAACATATTCAAAAAGTTGATTATTTCAGAAATGTGTTGTTGTACTTTGGCACTCAGATAGATAACTCTGTCTTTGTCAATACATTTTCTCAACAGAGGATTACCACCTTAACTGTCACGGTAACTCCTGTTGCATGGTTTCTGTGGTTTGTGATCTTGTGTTTGGTGTTGATGCATGCCAGTCAAAATGGTACTAATGGAGCAATTGCTTTTATCTGATATTTAATTTGGTGTGTTTTTGTGTTAATAACCTTTTACAACTTTTGCCCCTGTTGAGTCACTTTGTCTATTTAGTGAAAAAGTCATGCAACAAAGTTATTGTTAATTTTCTTTAAAGTCTTTGGTCTTATCTTAATAATACAGCTTTGTTCTTTAGAGCTTGGGAAATCAAAGCCCTGGGGTGGAGGGACAAGGAGTGTCTCTAGAAACGCAGGTAATATTCGTAAGCTAATTCATCCCAAGAAGGTGAATTTGGAGCTCAGCAGCAATTGTACATCATCTACAGAATCAACCCAAAAGCATCTTCACAATTACTTTGACCTAAGATGTGTTGATATTTTAGTATATACATAGGTAGTTTTTATAATTATATAACCAGTGAAATTTGTCCCTATTACAAATCAATATTGGGAGATATCTTATTTTGATAGAAATAAGAGAAGTGTGTAATATGCTTGCTTATTATTTAAAGCATGAGTTTTAATACATGTACTTGCTACTATTTAAAGTTGTACCTTTTCTTGATTTAGGGTCCCCCTGGACCTCCCGGACCTCAAGGACTACAAGGGCCAAAGGTTATTCTTTATTTACTTGTTTCCATTTACCATATACAGTACAGAGAAGCCCATGTTAAGCATATGTGTTCTTGAAAATCAATGTTACAAAATGCTAGAGAAGCTGGGATCAGCAATATTGCTTCAGAGAGTGAAGAAAAAGAATTGAGGTTTAGACTGAAGGAAGAGGGAAAATTAGTAAAGAAGAAAGAAAAACTAGAAAAGAAGGAAGAGAAATTAAATTTAGGGGAGGACATTGAGAAAAACAGAATATTAAACAAAAGAAAAACAAGTTCCATAGAACTTATAAATGTGAAGAAATATTAAATGTGGTATATGAAAAAAAGAAAATAAATAGAGGAGGACTGAAGGAAATTTACTTTGACACTGAGAATGATCCTTCCAATTATTTTGTAATAAAAAGAACAAGGGAAATTTTAGCATGATGCATTCAGAAATGACAGTTTTAGGAATCATTTTTGAGTCTTTTTTTGGACACATTCCTTTATTACATATATTCAGACATTCTGCCATTTTAATCTTCTCTAATGAAACAAACTAACTACAAACAGCAGAAACCTAGCATTACTTGAGTCTGTCTAAGTTTTTTATTCTGTTAGCTTTATGCCTCCAAACTAAAGCTTAGTCATTCAGCAACGTTTGATCAATTAACACATGGCCAGTGATTCTGGCTTTTCAGAACTGAGCTACATGTGTTGAAATACGGCTTTCGTCATTGGATTCTTGTAGGAGAGTGAAGTGGTTTCGAAATTCATCTTTTGTTTATGCTTCTTAAAGCAGTTTATTTGCTAAGTCTATCATAACACACATGCGCACTTATCAGCTTTTGTACACTTGTCTTTCTTGATACTTAAAAACAGAAACCTAGTACATAGAAAAATTTATTTTTCTATTATATAAAGGAATATAATGTAAACTATTACTGAGGTCCTTGCCTGTGTGAGATGTGTTAATATTTAGAACACAGATCCCAATTTCAAACAGATTTCATGCATAACATTAATGTCAGGTGTAGGATTCTTAATTGTGTCTTTCTCCACCACATTCTGGTCTCCCTAAGAAATGCTACACAAAAAATGTTCCAGTTGGCCAGGCGCAGTGGCTCACGCCTGTAATCCTAGCTCTCTGGGAGACTGAGGCAGGAGGATCGTTTGAGCCCAGGAGTTTGAGGATGACACCACAGCACTCTAGCCCAGGCAACACAGTAAGATTTTGTCTCAAAAAAAAAAAAAAATGTTCCAGTCACACAGTCTTTATTCCTGGTAAACATGTCTGCCTGGATCTCTGTTTTTTAATGTCTTCATGAACTGGCCTGGACAACCTAGAAAGGTATCTTCAGGTTCCTTTGTCCTTTGTGTAGAGTCAACCAACGTCTAAGTTCCTTGGTCTCAGTTCCTTGCTTCATCTCCTCACTTAACTAAGTCTCCAAAACCAAAATCGTTCCCAAAGCTAAATACATTCCTCATTTCTCACAAACCTCAAAAGCTTCTAGAACTTTCCTCTATCTGTAGCCCAAAAACCTACAGAAGCCCAAAAGGTACCTATCCCTTGACTCAAAGAGGCAAAAAGGACCACTTCACGCCAAAGTCTGTATCACTAAAACCTACATCCCCCTGGCTTTATAATTCAATTTCTATTCATTTGTTAATTCAGTTATTCAGTAAGTAATCCTTAGCCTTTCCTCTGAGAGAAGGACTAGTAACTGATAAGGGTACTAGTAAGAGGTTTCAGCAAGGAGCTCACAGTCTAGCAAGGGAGATAAGGAAGTAAAGGCACGTTATTGGCAAACAGAGTAAGTGTTTTGAGTAGCACATGCGCTGTGTGTGTGCACAGGAAGTCTCCTGTAAGTCTTGGGAGTCAAGAAGGCTTTGAGTTGAAACTGAAAGGTGGGGAGAAGTTGGCCGATGAATATCTCGCAAGTGGTGTGGAGGGGGTTGGCCATTCTCCCTCTCCTCCTACCCTCGGCATCCTTCCCACTATCCCTCCCATGTCCACCCCTCAATGGTCTTGTAATTGAGATCTGGTGTTAGCAGAGATCGCCCTCTATGCTTTCACAATCTCTCCTTTAGAAGGTTGGGATAATCGGGGTGGGATGTGGCTACCACCAAGAAACAGCAAAATGTCACCCGAGTTCAGTATAAAACTCATTCCAATCCCAGGACTCGGTCTCAGATTGAACAGGAACTTACTCCCTTAGCATGTCTCCTTCCTTTGTCAAACAAGAATTATTTGATTTCTTAGACATCAGGTAATGCTTGCAAACCACATTTGAGGGGTCAAGGAAAAATGAATAGCTCATGAATTATATTTTTCTTTTAAACACTTGTGAGTCACATCTTAAAGGGAAAAGCTTAGCAAAACGATCCTTATTGGACCCACAGTGCTGACAAGTATTCAGACTCTGAATGAAACGAGGGCTTGGCCAGGTGCATCCAACCTCAGCAGACTTGTTTGTGGCAAAGTAAACTTTCCTGCTACCACAGAGAACAGGAAATCTGAAATAAGAAAAGACCCTTTCCCCCACTTTTTTATTTCATTTACTTAGAACCACAAGTTCATGCCTCCCTTAAAAATGGGAAAGCTCAGATTTCACGCTGCAGCCCACAGCTCTTAAAGTTTTTACCAGGGCAAGGAGCGCACCCATTTCAGTATCGTGGTTTATGGCATCACCAAACAAGCCCTTCTAGAAAACACAGCCCCAAGTCAGGTCCGCTGGAAATCAGTCTGAGGGGCAGTCCCCGCACACTCAGAAGAGCTGTTTTTACCGAGTTTCCACAGTGTGAAAATCAGGGATGTTTGTAATGGGAGCCACAGGAGCGACTCGTTGATACAAAATAATGTCACACCTGTCAAGGAATTTGTTCAGTACCTTTCAAAACCGAAACGTGACTAAGCATTTGTTATTTGACTGAATCTCAGGCATATTGTATAATATAAATTTGTTTTTAAGGAACATCTTCAGTTTAAAAAAATACATTTGTGTATTTTGAGTTTGTCAAAAATTATAATAAATAATAATAGGAATAGTAAATTTTAGCTCCTTCCCAGAGCAGTATGGGAAACTGAATTAATCCAAAAGTAATTTCATGTGGATTAAGATATTATCTGATTTATTATATCCTTCAGTGAGGCATTTCTGGAAATAGCACACTCACAATCATGAATTTGTATCTACTGTTCAAACTGTGCCAATTAAAATATTCTTGTAAATTCATGAGGCTTTGCGTTTTGTTTTTTCTTGGGTTAACTGTTATGTTTTGCTTTTTACTGAAATTGGAAAATGCAAGAAACCATTCAGATGGAGAAAAAAATTAACTGAGGCATATAGGCTGTTGCTATAGGATGTGGTCAGCCGTCAAATTATCTCTGCCAGTTCTTTACCATATTTTTCAGCTGCATCTCTCATGGAGAAGAAAGTGAAAACGCTGCATCTAAGCTAAATATGAGTATTATACATAATCCTCAAGGAAGATTATTATTTCACTTAGTTTAGATATGTGCTATAGTAGAGTATCCTTGAGTTACCATGCATCTGCTGAAAGTCAAATTGTATTGTTAGCTAACTAGCATCATTTTTTATTTAGTGTAATAAAATGATAAATGGAGGCAAGCCATCGCTTTTTATCTTAACAGGGAGAGCAAGGATCTCCAGGAATGCCAGGAGTTGATGGCGAGCAGGTAATTTTTAAAGATATGTACCATATTTAAAGCATCATTATGGATCACTACTTTTATTATAGGCTCAAAGCCCAGAAGTCATGAGTGTTGATATAGGATATCCTCTCTTTTTTTCCCCACCATGTGTTCTAGAAGTTACATTAACTCTAAAAAGCAGTTGGTTTTAAACTAAGCATTTGTTTTGTTTGCAGAATCATTCAAGCTTTAGGATGCTTTAGTTTCATTCTTAATGCTCCCTGCCAATCTATCCATGACTCCTCTTCAAATTTTTAATAGACTTACAAGATCATTACCAATTTAATAAGAATAGCCTAATTTTTGTCAGTAAATGCAGATAATTCAAGATTAAAATGAATGACTATAGTTTCCACAAAATTAGATATTGCTTGTATGTGTTATTTTGACAATGTTTTCTTTTCCCAAATAAAGATTGTCCCTAATTTCCTAGATCCTTAGAAAAGGTAGAAACAGTCAAGGCACTTGTGGCTTTGCAGAGTTTGGCTGTGTCTCCAAGGGTTTGACCTGAAACAGAGGTTGGCAAACTTTAATAAAGGTGGCAAATGTTTTAGGCTTTGCAGGCCATGGACAGTGTCTATCTCAAATTCTTTTTTTAATATCCCTTTAAAATTTTTAAAAACATTCAGCCTGTGCAAAAGCAACCCCTGGGCTGGGTTTGGCCCATGAGCCGTGGGTTAACCCTTGCCCTAAAAGAATATGGCCAGGAGAACCTGGGCCGTGTTCAGAACACAGAATGGAATCACCAGGGTTAGTTTCGAGCTCTGTAGTGTTTTCTGGGTTTCCATCACTTACCCAAGAAACAGCTAAAATCAAGGAAATCATAAGAAATTAAGAGGATTCCTCATACAGTTAGTGAACATATATTCCTCAGGAGAAAGTATTAGATAAGAATATTAAGTTTAGGAGAATTATTTTTAATATTAGAGCCGTATATTGAAATCACATGTCACATCAAATAAATATGATAAAAAAGAGAGATACTTTAGATGATTTTCTACATCAGAGATCACTTAGAATTTTAAAATCCGGCTGTATTACCTTTTCCACTGTTGGTCTGTGTAATCGATTTTACCTGCGTAAGGCCGAACTACGTGGCTGCTGCCCATACAAGAGCTGAATTTTTATAGGCTTTACAAGGTCTCCTTCTGCCGCTCAGTCCAGTGGGCTGACCAGACTGCTGCTCCCCGTCACTGGACTCCCAAAACTAACGAGGGTGTGATTCCACCCATTCATTCAGGCACCCCCCCAACTCACCCAGTGGGTCATTCTGAAATAGGTGCTATGAAATAAGTATAATTAACAGAAAAGGACTCAGTCCTTCTCCTAAGTCATTTTTAATATAGAAAATATGGACAGGTTCGTGCAGCCCGAGGCCCCTTCCCATAATAACTATGATCATCTCTGCTGAAGAACGGGCCACTGGCCATGCTGCAGTAAGGTCGCTAGGATGAAAATGCTTAACAATATAAATTAATTTAGATGTTAGTCTTATAAAATTCAGATTTGTTAACACTCAAAAGACACATTTATCTATTTCCTCACTATAAAAGGAGAATAAAAATAACCTTCTGGCTCACCTCATAGAGATGCCATGAAAACAAAATAAGAACGCTGAAAAAACTGAAGTATTTTTAAGCATCCATTGAGCAGTAGTGGGCAGTAAATGATTTACACGTCTGTAGACTGGACCACTGAGCTCTGACGGTGACGGAACTTCTGCCTGCAGTTAGGGGGGCCAGCGGAGTACAGTGGCTGGAGATGCGAGAAATCTGTTTGGACCTTTGTTTTTATAGCACTGGGACCTCATTTAAAATGTATAACATACAAAGGCCGGGCGCGGTGGCTCACGCCTGTAATCCTAGCTCTCTGGGAGGCCGAGGCGGGCGGATTGTTTGAGCTCAGGAGTTCGAAACCAGCCTGAGCAAGAGCGAGACCCCGTCTCTACTAAAAAAAAATAGAAAGAAATT
>CAUYSK010069874.1:0-32598 GCA_963575035.1 Avahi laniger
AATTAATTGGACAGCTAAAAATATATAGAAAAAATTAGCCGGGCATGGTGGTGCATGCCTGTAGTCCCAGCTACTTGGGAGGCTGAGGCAGTAGGATTGCTTGAGCCCAGGAGTCTGAGGTTGCTGTGAGCTAGGCTGACATCATGGCACTCACTCTAGCTAGGGCAACAAAGTGAGACTCTGTCTCAAAAAAAAAAAAAAAAATCAGTAGACAAATTGGAAATCAAAATTGCTTTAATGCCCAGGCAAGCACTCAATGGAGAGGAAGTGGCTTAGACCAGAGTCCTAAGTAAGATCTTTTACTTCTCACTCCAGATCTAAATCTTAGGATCCATATGCTCGGGTGACCTATAGAAGGAGTTATGACTCAGTCTTCAGAGCTTAATGGATTGATGCAGTAGGCCTGCCTTACCAACCTAGTCACAATATAAAAGACAGCTTGGAGACCTCATGGTAAGCTTGTCCAGGGTAAGAAATGAAAGACAACTTAGATCAGGCATGGTAGCTCATGCCTATAATCCCATCACTTTAGGAGGCCAAGGAGGGAGGATCTCTTGAGGCCAGGAGATTGAGACTAGCCTGAGCAACATAGAAAGACCTATCTCTATAAAAAAATAAAAATTAGCCAGGTGTGGTGGCAAGCTTCTGTAGTCCAGCTACTCAGGAGGCTAAGGCAGAAGGATTGCTTGAGCCTAGGAGTTGGTAGCTGCAGTGAACTGTGATTGTGTGCTACAGCACTCCAGCCTGGACAACAGAGTGAGACCCTGTCTAAAAAAAAAAAAAAAAAAAAGAAAAGGAACTTAGGGCATAGGAAGTAAAAGAGGAAGCTGCTGGTCTTGTCCCTGACTTCTGTAAAATCTAGCCTAGTATAGTGTGACTTTGTGAGTAATTCTAATTGGCTCTTTTTTTCCTCTGGGGGAAATAACTCTAGAACGTGGGGGGTTTAGGGGTGGAGTCACAAATTTTCTCATTTAAACTCTTCCCTAGTGGGGAGTATCAGCAGGGGCAGAAGTTTTATCCTCCCTATGAGGAGAGGCAGAAGCCTGAGGAAAAGCAAAAGAAACATTGTCATACTTGAGGTCTCTTCCAACTCTCTCACATTAAGTTTGAACGTATAAGAGAAATTCTGAAGTATTACTTCTCTATCTCTGCTCCTAATAACCACGCAGCAGCAGTGATAATAGATATCCACTTGTGCTCCCAGTTCTGGCCCTAGCAAAGAAGGGACACCCTCTGGGTGATATGTGTATTGATATTCATGTAAACATAGTATACCTTTTTTTTTTCCCCCTCATTTCCACCTCTCTCCCCCTGTACTGAGGCCATTATAGCCACTCTTCTCTCTTCTGCCCCCATTATCCCAACTAAGAAAGATAACTGAGAAGTGTTGTAGAACTGTTGTAGGGTTCAGTTATTAGAAGGGCATTCTGAGGATGCTTTTAATCAGTTCTCATCCTACTTCTGTTTCTCCAACACCTCACAATCTCTGCACAAATATTAATGCTTATAATATTTTTTACTCTTTTATGTAGTTTCTACTATTTCAGTTTGTGACGTACTCCCTTAATGCAAGAGAAGTCACATTCATGAGACTTCTGACTTAGAATGCGAGGAAAGCTCTAGGATATCATCTATGGAAGGAGCTAAAGCAATCGTTTAATTCAGTCTTATTTTATGACTAGGAGAACTGAGGTACAGAAAGAAGTAGTTAAATGGTCTATTCAGGCCTTGCTTCTTCACTCAGAATGATCAGGATGATTTTGGCCTCCTAGGATTTTGAGGAGGGGTAGATGCGATTAAATAAGATAGCACATGTGGACTTCAGGCCTGGTACAACACATATGTTCAGGAGTTTCCCTTTCCCAGGTCATAGAGCTAGTTAACAGATGAGCCAAGACTTGGATTTCATAGGGCCCTGTACTCCAAATCACTCATAGTGCCTTTGAACATCCTAGAGGTGAGTTTTTAACTGTAACTCAAGGGTTGCTAAAAAAGTCAGAATCAATATGGTCTTCAGTGTAAAGTCTCATTTTAGTCTAGTTCATGTGTGAAGTAAACTAGGAGCAGTGCTTGCTGGCCCATAGTATATACTCAATAAATCCTTTGAGTGAATAGGCAAAGTGATGCAGTTATTTTAGGAATAGGTGAACAAGTGCCAATGAGGGACTCTTTTTTCTAAGTATTTTTATTTTCAAACTAGGAAAAAAATAGATTTTAATATCTCCTAATAATTTGCTATAATTTCATGGTTTTCTATTTTCTATTTTCTAATTTTCAATGGTTTTCTATTAGTGTGTCTTCTTCATGATGGCTTTTTAGTGATTTGTAAGGTTTTAGCCATGTGGCAGAAAAGGAGACCTTTAAGTGACCCTTAAGTTAATAATTTTCTGAAAACTGTATATATGCAAGTAAATGTTCTGAATGGATCAGTTGTAATTTTTTTTTTATTTTCATGGAGGATATTGTAGGAGAGTGGAAAATGGCTTCTCTTGACCCTTTGAGGTTTCTTGGCTGGGCTATAAATCAAATTTGCATGTGACAGATTAACAGGAGAAAAACTATGTTTAATTACATACATACACATGAGAGTCCCACAAAATATGAGACTGGAAGAATGGCCAGGTGATTGAAGTTTATATAGCATCTTGGGCTATAGAGAGGAATAGGGCCTTGGGGCTTCTGGTTGGAGGGAGGTGACACAAGTTATGCGAGGGTGAGGGGAGAAAATACATGGTGAATAAAGGTTGTCTTGTAATGAAGATAACAGGTCTCTCAGGTAATAAAAATTGTTTTAGAGCACCCTCAGAAGAAGAGGTGATAGTCTGTTTGGACATGGTGTCAACCTCCAGTCTCTTCTCCTGGGATCCAAGTTATTAATCTTCCCTGGTTGATAAGATGCCTAGGGAGGGGATTCACGACAATTGAATTCCTTTTGGAGGATCTGTCTTAAGGCAGATAAGCGGAGCTTAAAGAAAACCTCTGTGTCAGCTGTTTCCCAAGTGTCCTCAGCTGAAAGTAATCAACATCCCAAAACATCTTATTTTGGGGTGACATTTCCTGAACTCCTACATTATTTATCTGTAAAAATATTTTAAGTTAGCAGTGTTATAATCAGAACAATGTATGCTTTGATATATCTTTCTTAAAATAACATTTCTCAAGAAGAAATTGATAAAAATCAGTATTTCAAGTACATCATTGTGATTATTGTTCAACTTAAATGTAATTCCAGTGAGCATTATTACTAGATTTTGTGAAAGTAAAATTTGGAAGTGTTGAGTTGGTAAATTTTTCTTAATAAGAGACCACTTAAAACTGGCTCATTTTAGAGACAGGGTCTTGCTCTTTTGCCTAGGCTAGAGTACAGTGGCATTATCATAACTCACTGCAACCTCAAACTCCTGGGCTCAAGCAGTCCTCCTGCCTCAGCCTCCCAAAGAGCTGGGATAACAGGTACATGCCATGATGCCTGGCTACTTTTTCTATTTTTTGTGGAGATGGGGTCTCTCCATGTTGCTCAGGCTCTTCTTGAAATCCTGGCCTTCAAGCAATCACTGCCTCGGTCTCCCAAAATGGTAGAATTACAGGTGTGAGCCACCGTGTGTAAATAAGCTTTGGCTCATTTTAAGAAGACATTTTCTTAAAGTTATACATTCTGAATGAAAGAAGAAACTTGTCCCAATTAAAGCATTGATGGAGATCACAACACATCTAATTGGAGTGATGTACCAAACCCATTTATATAGCTTACTGTCTATTGATAAGTTAGTGATCACTGAGAATAGCTTGTTAGCATCACACTTTGAACAAGAACTGCAGGTATTCTTTATGGTTGATTTGATGGATAGTCAGAAACTTGGTCACTAATTCATGAAACAAAAATCAGTATATCTATAAATATAATTTTTTTGCTTTTTTCATATTTTGTCTAGATGGGTAGAATTATATTTTGACAGTTTTGCTATGTACTACTTGATGGATCACAATATATCACTATCACTACTAATTACCACATTTTGATTAATCTTACATACTTTGGTTAATACATTTTGCTGAATCCAATATCACTATATTGATTAAACAGTAATTATAGACATAAGGCCACCTGAACTTTGAAATCATCATGAAAAATGTTATTAGGAATTATGTGAAACCAAATGTTTATTTATCTAGACATATTTAATTGCCAGCAAAGAAAACAATTAATAGTAGCTGCGGAGTAAGAGGCCAACCTTCGTTAAACATGGTTTTAAGATTGTTACAGAACTTGTGGTGATGATAACATGGTGTCTTGGAGGATGTTAACAACTGTAGCAGAGTGTTAATTAAGAATGATGTAATCTCCCGCTCAGAATTATTAGTATATGTTAGTTTAGCTGGACAGGAGCAAAATCTAGTTTCAGTTATGATGAGAGCTCAAGCCATATTTATAGTGGAAAGATTAACATTTTATTTTTATGCTGTCCCTGAGACAATTTAAAAATCCTGAATGAAATACAATCAAATGTAAACATTAAGGCCCTAGCTCATTTACATATGTGCCAGATTTTCAAACTGATTGCTGTTTGAACCTAATCTGTCATTGCTGGCTGTATTAGCTACAACAAACATTACATTTACATATTGATTTCTTATTTTGTTTTAGTGTAAATAATCCATAATTATAGTAAATTTGGTCTTTTGTTGACAAGAGCTCATATGACTCTGTAAGTTTAGAATGGAAATTTAAATTGCCATGTGTCATGCTTTTTAATTTAAAATCTTGATGTATCTAAAAGAATAAGAGTATTGTAGATCACAAAATATTCCCCAAAAGATAAAAGAGAGAAAAAATTTTAGGGCCTTTGGAAAGATATAAATTGTAAAGTGTTAATAAAAATTTGGTATGACACTTAAAAATTATTATATTTTTATAATAAAAATTACAGTAATTTGAAATAAATTATTGTTCTTACTTTAGTATCAGGCCATATTTAAAAAATAAAATCTATGGAAATGAACTTTATAAGCCTATTTTATATTGAAATTTTTGTTTAAAATATCCAGTGCAAGGAAGGAAATAGCATATACACATAGCAAGAGTAAAACAAGACTTTTGATCCCTGTATTAATGTTAATACTTTACTTGTCTTAACTACACATATACCTTCGATTTGAGAAGTATAATTTCACTGCTGATGACTTAAATGTGTCAGTGGACATATAATGTTGTTAAGTAACAATGACAACAATATAGTGTTGTTAAGTAACAATGGCAACAAATCTGTGGTTCCCATTTACACTGATTAAAAATGTGTTGTATTTTTGATGTTAAGAATATGGAGACCATTTAATTGCAAAAATGGTCACTATCAGTTTATGAAAGCATTTTTTTATGGTTAACTTTTTTTATGGAGATATAATTTGTATATAATAAACGTGCAGTTCTTTAGTGTCTCTGAGTTTTATGAGTTTTAACAAATGTATATTGTTTTCTGCTATGGATTTTATGATTGAAATTTTGAAAATATGGATTTTAAGGAGTAGTTGCTTATTAGACACCTGTATGCACACATGTAGTTTCGAAGCCTGTGCTGAACTGATGCCAGCCGTTTACTTGAGTGCTATAAATGCAGAGGCCCTAAAAGCCTTTATGTTAGTCAACTTGGGCTGCTCTAATAAAATACCATAGAATGGGTGGCTTAAACAACAGACATTTATGTCTCACAGTTCTGGAGGATGGAAGTCCAAGATTAATGTTCTGGGATATTCAGTTTCTGGCAAGGACCCTCATCCGGGCTTGGCCTGCCTTCTTGCTGTGTCCTCACATGGCAGAAAGAGTGAAAAAGCTCTTGTCTCTCTTCCTCTTTTTATAAGGACACTAATCCCATCATGGGGCCCATCCTCATTACCTCATCTAAACTTAAACCTCCCAAAGTCCCTGTTTCCAAATATTATCACATTGGGGGTTAGGGCTTCAATACATGAATTTTGGGGAGGACACATACATAACAATCCATAACAGCCCTGAAGCCCAAGTATGAATTTATCTTTTCTAATCTTGTAGTTTAATTTTGATGGTTTTATACTTCGTAAATAGTGAGTGCTTGCCCTAGTACTATTAATGTTTTAATAGGTGGGCTATGGGTTAGCCTGGCCAAATCTCTCCACCAAAGACGTTAAGAGGGAATTCTGGATTCAAGGAATTGCTAGAGTGGAAATCTTTAAATGACTATTATTATTCTTGGTTCAAAACACCTTGCCTACTACTGTGGTACGCTGTGAAATGGGCCTGGTGCTAACTTGCAGGAGGGAGATCATTCCTATTCTTCATCAGGAATTCATAAATGATTGTTTTATTAAATACTTCCATAATGCAGCCTTAAGTTAACCTCAAAAAATTACTGTATCATATGTATTAAAATAGCCCTGTGCTTTCTCATATGTGGGTTGCTAAAGTATTCTCTGAATGTGAAATAAACTCAGGCAAAACAATAAAACCCGTTAAATTTATTCTTGGTGTTGTTGCTGATTTTATCAATACTTAACATGTGGAAGCTAATAATATATGCCTTTGTATGTTTGCACATAAAAAATGCTTGTACTAGAGCTTCAGATTTATTTATCGGGGTCTATTTGTTAAAGTTTGCTGTACATGACTTTCCTCTTTTAAAAAAAATGTGGAAGGGAATGCAAAGTATATAAACCAAGCTGGTAGATTAAAATTACATTGGTACTCATTAGAAGGCAGGTATTTCACAGATAACTTCTGTGTTCGTGATAAATATTCATAGTTAAATTGGAATGAGTCTCCCCAGGCATCGATGGATGGACATTTTGCTAATGAAAGAGTTTTGGAAGCCCAAGACTTGTAGAAAAAGAGAGGAGAGAAAAGGAGTTTTACTTAAATAATTTCTAGAACTGTGTTAGTGGCTTAGGTATTAATGCTTAGTTATAGTACTGAGGACTTTAGGGAAATGGTTATCAGTATATATTTTTATGGTTCCCTCCGTTGCAGTCCCCCCTCCCAAATTTTAAAATCATTAAACTGGTTAGGGGAGTTAGGAGGTGATGTATGTGAAAACATTTAGCACTTTGCCTAATAGGTGCTAAATAACATGTTTTTATTTTATTTTATTGCAAATAGCCACTAGCTCAGAGTCTAGAGACAATGTATATTATTCTGATTACATTTTAAACATTAATTTCAGTCTATATCTGAGGGTAGAGCAAGGACTAGTAGTTTTAATGTCCCTTTTCTGTTTGTAGAAAACCAAACCATGTCCTTGTTGACAAATGCAAATATTTCAATTGAGAGAAAAGTCATAAAGGAGGAAAAAATAAAAACCAGTGAGGAGAGAATATGTATTCTATCAAAACTATTTCTTGCTCTGAGTTAAAATTCAAACTGCTTTTAAAAAGTTTCTATATTTGCTTACACCTTTTATTCTCCTTCTAATTGAAGAGAAAACATGTCATTAAAAAAGTTTCATTATTTCTCACCTGTTTTGATTGACAATCATCCTTAGACTCTCAATATCAAAAGTTAAAGTCACAATGACTTTGCATCTTGAAGGTAAAAGAGAGACTGCTCACAGATGGCTTAACCATGGCTAACTATCGTAACCAACCATGAGACGGCACTGTCAGAGAGAAAATTGTTCCTGGATGCAGAAAATGAGGTCTCAACTCATTATTAGCTTCAGCAGCTAGAATCAATTTGCCTAGATAACACTTTAGCAATAAAGTGTTTTGCAAATTATGCAGATCACCATGGCAAATTCCTTACAGACTTCCACATTACCCTGTCCTCCCCAAATCATCACAAAACAAATGAAACTCACTCAGTTTACATGCCAGCTTCTGTGGAAAGTATCCTTGGTCTAATTTACGTATTCTGTGTTTCCATAGCATCTTAGGAAAAATCATTATTAGAGGTCTTAGCACATGGTACTATATGTGAATTTTAAGTTTGCTTATTTGCCCATCCCTCAAGTAAACCCAAGGAAGGTAGAAATGTGATCTTACTGGGTTCACTTCCTTGGTACCTGGAGGGCAAATCATAAGAGTATAATCTCTAAAGTTAGACCTGGGTCACTGCTACTTAATTTTTGTGTGACATTAAGCAAGTAACTTAAATCAGTTTCCTTATATGTAAAATGGAAATGATGATAATATAATAACTTCATAAAGTTGGCATGGATCTCTTAATGTCTGATAGTAGCATTTGTTAAAGGCCAGCTGTTATTATTAATGGCTAAGTGAATGAGTCATGCTAGAGTCTGATGTTAAAGATAATACTCTCAGCTGACTCGTCTAAACAAACTATTCTCATGAGGAGCATGAATATGGTAGATCAGCCCCAAACAAGACCTTGTTTAAAAAAACAAAACAAATAGGCCAGGCACAGTGGCTCATGCCTGTAATCCTAGTACTCTGGGAGGCTGAGGCGGGAGGATCACTTGAGGTCAGGAGTTTGAGACAAGCCTGAGCAAGAGTGAGACCCCGTCTCTACTAAAAATATTAATAGAAAAAATTAGCCAGGCAACTAAAAATAGAAAAAAAAATTAGCTAGGCGTGGCGGCACATGCCTCTAGTCCTAGCTACTTGGGAGGCTGAGGCAGGAGGATCACTTGAGCCCAGCAGTTTGAGATTGCTATGAGCTAGCTGGTGCCAAGGCTCTCTAGCCTGGACAACAGAGCAAGACTCTGTCTCAAAAAACAAAGAAACAAACAAAAAACATTACTTAGGGACCAATGCCTTTGGCCCTCTAAAGGTTTGCTGAAAATCACTCACATGAAGCAGACTGATTAATAGGAGAAAAGGTATACAAATTTATTTAATATGTATACATTGGAGCCTTCACACTAAAGATCCAAAGATACAGTGAAAATTGTCCATTTTTATACTCAGGATCAACAAAGTATAGATAGCTGTGTAGAAATAAGATTGGACACAGAGGGTATGATCTAATGCTAATAGACTGAGTGGGGAAACCCAGCAAAGCTTATCTGTCTAGATCCTTTTTGGCCTCTCTGAGCCCACATTCCTTCCTTCTGGGTGTGGGGCAGGGCCCTCTCTGGAATGGGGGTGTGGGTCTTATGACCTATAGTCAAACAAGGTAGGTCAGATAATTTTTTTATGGCCAGATTTTACACAGAATCGTTTTAGGTTTTATGGCTGGCCTTCAGGAAAAGAGGTTCTTGTTTTTATGGCCCACCTTGGGGAAGAGGGATTCTAGTTTCTATGGCTAGCCTCAGGGGAGAATGGGACTGAGAAACAGGACAGGAGAAGGTCAGAGAAAAATTTTGCTTCAGTTTTGGAAGGCTGCTTCTGAGGCTTTCATTTTGGAGTACTATTTTCTGAGTCCCAATAACTATTAGTCTGGATAACATTAGGCACAATATGCAGTTATGTTCAGTGATCAAAAAAGGTTTTATTCTCTGTGAACTCCTGTAGGGAAACAGAATTAAAACATGAAAAATAACTGTCAAAGAGTACCATAGATCCGTTTGTTGAAGTTTCACTGTCATTGTAAGATTTTAAAGTATAGATTACCCCTCAAAAGTGTTCTATTTTCAGTAAGTTGTAGTAGGTTACCTTACAACTTAATGTTCAATAAAAATTCCCACTTGCAGTGAGATTCTCTCAAAAAAAAAATCCCACTTGCACTTGACTTTTTAAAATTTAAAAAGTAATTCTATGAAGAAAGGATTATTATTCTTTTCCTGAGATTGTGCAGAGTAGTCAAGTGCCTAAAATAGGCCCTTGTATATGGTTGACACTCAGTAAATACTGTTGAAAGAATGAATGGTTGACTTGTCAAGGTCAAACTAGAAAGTAGTGGATAGAGATTCAAATATGGCTTTATGACTTCCAAGCAGTTTAAAGCCATAAGTATTTTTCTTGCCAACTTACCTTCTTCCACAACTATCCAGGAATTGTATTAACAGAACTAGACTAAATTGGTGTGCTTCTTAAGTAATCTGGCAGTCAGTGCTGGTCCTGGCAAACCTATCTGCAAAGTTATTGCATAAGTCTGCCAGTCAAGATCAAGAAACATCTAAGGAATTGCATAAAGGCAAGCACTAAATATATTAAACATATGCATAGATTCATATGTAAAGATAAAGGAGGATGTATATAATAATCAGGACTTCTAAAACTCTGAGCTCTTTAGCCTGGTATTGAAGCCCTCCATAATGTAGATCCTTAATATTTTTCGGGTTTTCTCTATTACAAACCCTTCTTCACATCCCCTTATACTGCTTCCTCTTTGCTTTCTACATCTTTCCTTATATTCTCCAATCTCCATTTCTGTTCAGATTATTCTATGTGTGAAATCATCTTCCATATATGTTTATCAAATCATTATCCAGTCTTCCTCATAGTACTTCCATATATTCTCCCTTCTTCACAATCTTTACATCTAATTGTTTGAACCTCTTTGAATAGTCTTGAGGTCAGTGATTATGTCTTTTATTCCTATATTATTACAAATAATAGGAATCAATTAAGAATGAATGAATGGTGAAATTCTAGCAGGCAGAAATCTTATTCATCTTTGTATTTCCCAAGTAGACTATCCTCTTAGGAGATAGGATGCTAAGGTGTAAAGAACATGGAATCAAATATAGGTTAGAAGGTAGGTTCCATTTCTTTATAGCTTTATGACCTTGGACAGTTGACTTTTCTGAACCACAATTTTATGAATAAAATGATATTTCATAGGTAGGCTCAAAAAATGAGAATCTGGTTGTTTATGCAGTTCAGAATATGTAGAACTATTTAAGTCTTATAGGATTGAATTGAATCACCTTCTAGTGTGCTAGTTGCCAAGGGATGTACTGCTGAATAATCAAATATTTGCCCTCAAAAAGCTTATAGTCTTTAATTCAGGGCATCCACACATGAAACAAAACAAACTATACAAGACATGCTATAATTTAAGTATTGAAATATGTGATATAAGAATACAGAAGAGGAGCTCATTAGTACATAAAAATGGTAAGACTGAAATGTGGTCTGAAAGCTGTATAGTATTTGGAGGGGGGCAAAGGAATGAAGATTGAGAACAACATGAATAGAGATTGAAGAGAACATGGTGCAATGTTTCTGACGTGAGGGAATGTCAGCTAAGCTCTAGAGCAAAAGCCAAATTTGCAGAATAGTTGTAAAATAGATCTACCTATGAAGGGCCCTGATACTTCAAGTAGGCTTTCCGTTACTTGCCACTTCTGACCCCAGATTAATTTACTATGCATATATTGAACATTGACCTGTCCTGTTGGTTGAGCGTCATTTCCCAATACACTTCTCTCACACACCCTTCACTGTAGTCACACTGAGCTTTTCTCACTTTACTGCCTTTAACGTATCAGCAGCATTCGTCTTAATTGATCCTGCCCTTCTGATTGAAACAGTTATTTCTTTTGGCTTCCTTATAGTAGACTTTCTTGATTTTTCTTTTCTCTCACTGATCATTTATCAATCTCCTTTAAACTGACTCCTCCTCTGCTTGATTTCAAATGATTGGAGCGCCCCGGGGCTCCATGTTGGCCTCTCTCCTTTTCTCTAGGTCACCTGTTTTCCTAGGTGATTTCTTTTGGCCACAAAGTCTGAATACTGACTATATGCTATCAACTCTCCTACTCTAAGCTCTCTTATGTGCCCTTTGACTCTTACATTCAACTGTACATGACTTTTTATTTTATTTTTAATTTTTTAAAAATTAAAAAAAGTTGTTTGTTTGTTTTTTGTTTTTTGAGACAAGGTCTCACTCTGTTGCCCAGGCTAGAGTGCAACCTCAAACTTCTGGGTACAAGCAATCCTCCTGCCTCAGCTTCCCAAGTAGCTGAGACTATAGGCATGCACCACCATGCCCAGCTGTTTTGTTTTTTTTTTTTTTTTAAATCTTTTATAGAGACAAGATCTCACTATGTTGCTCAGGCTGATCTCAGACTCCTGGCTTCAAGTGGTCCTCCCTCCTCATCCTCCCAAAGTGCTGGGATTACAGGTGTACCTGGCCGACATTTCCTTTTGATATCTAATAGGCATTTCAAACTTTAACATATCCAAAACTTCACTTTCAGTTTCCCCACTCACCCCACTCCTATTCCACTTTTCCTTGTTAAATGTAATTCCTTCCTTTTATTTATTCAGTTCATAAACCTTGGGATTATGTTATTCTCTCTTACTCCATCAGTAAATTGTCTGAATTCCTCCTCTAAAATATACTCTGAACTTGACAACTCCTCACTATTTCTGCCTCTACCACTGTAGTCCAAACTACCATCATTTCTAGCCTGGGCTAGTCTATCTGCTTTCCCTACCTCCAGTCTTTGCTCACTGTTTCCAGAGCAGCCAGAGTAATCTTGTATAAATGAAAATATAAGGCAGATCTTACCATTTCCCATTATAAAACTCTCCAGTGGCTTTCCTTTGCAATTACTACAAGGACCTGCATAATCAGGCCTCGGTCATCTCTTTGTTGTCCTACTAGCCTCAATTTATATATGTCACTTCCTCCAAGATATCTTCCCCAGCTATTCTGTTGAAAGTAATTCCCTTCACCATGCCCCTCTGTTACCTTTTATTTTATAATCCTGTTTTGTCTTCTTCACAGCACTTAATAGTTTCTACAATTATTTATTCATTTACCTGATCATAGTTTGTCTACTTTACTAGAATATAAGTCTCATGAAAGCAGGGACCATGTTTTTCTTGTTCACTGCTGTATCCCTAGCAACTAGAACAGTGTCATGAACATAGGTAGGTACTCAATAAGTGCATGAACATGCCATGTTCTTCCACTTGTTATTTTCTTATCTAAAAAGTGCCACCCATTTCCCTTCCCTAAATAAAACAAAACAAAAATTTTATTTCTCCCAAGTGACAAGCTCTAAGGTCCTATTTAACCCTCATATTTCAACTTACATATTTTTTCCTGTGAAGCTTTCCCCTGATTCTTGTCCCCTCTCACTGAGGCAGAGTTAAGCACTTTCTTCTCAATGTCCATTGTACTTTTGTTTTTTCAATTTCTCATTTGTACTTATCATACTATACTATAATTGTTTATATATTTGTCTACCCCTGTTAGACTGTGAGTTTTTCATATACTGGAATTATGTATTATTTGGGTTGGTTTCCTTAGCACCTGGAATAATGCAAGACATTGAGTTAATGCTGATAAGTAAATGAATCAAAATCTTAACTCCCGTGGTAGTTTTTCAGAATGTAACATTGCTGTGTGAGATACAAAGATGAATAAGACTCTTGACTTCTGGAAATTCACAGTTTATTCATTATTCAATAAATATTTATTTGCAGTATACCAGACATTATGCTTAAGTGCTAAGGATACAGTGACAAATGTCCTTGCTTCAAGAAACTCTATTTTAGTTGGATATAATTTCCTTCGATTTTGATCAGTGATATTTCATGATATACATTGGTACTTCCCAAGTATTTTTCGTCTGTAATTAACCTGTGAACTCTATGGGAGACAACAGGACAGACAGATTAGCTGCCTAATTCTAACTTTTATGTTGTATATGTATTTATCACATAGTTACAGATTGGCAAAGGAAGAGTGATGAAGGCCACAGCTGTGTAGCACACCCAAATTTTTTCCTGATGCCACTTCCTATGGCATCAGGTATGGCATGGCAAAATTACAGGCAGGCAGTACAGATTATTCAGACTAGTAGTGATAGATTTTTGTTTTCAATACTGATGAAAATAGTGTTTCTTATTATTGACATAAAAATGGAACCATGACTTATGTTTCTTAATTTGTGTGGCTAATTTCGTATACTCTTCATGGTTCTGACACGTTTCTAACATTTTGGAACTTTGTCATAGGGTTAAAAAATGTTGCTCTGAATTCTCTAATTTCCACATTCTGTATATTGCTGAGTCCTAAGTGAAACCACAATTATTTTGAAGGAATTTTGGTATAGCAACTAAAGTTGTATAGATTTCAATAGAATCTTGAATTCAATAGAATTTCTGAATTTTGTTGGAAACCATGTTTCTATTCTTGTGCCACATTCATGAGCGTAAACAATAGTTTCATACTTCTGTTATTCCAGAACAGCTATTTCACTTGGAATTGAACCAGAGTCTTTGAGTATATATTTTAGTATCATGGTTGGAATTCGATATAATTGATGATTGGTTGTCTTGAGGAAATTCATATGCAGACAATAGCATATGACTTGTAGAAAATTCTTACCAATGCAAAGTATTTAGAATTGAAGTTTAAAAACACCTTGGTATAGAAGGAGTTAACAGGTTAGCTCCCCTTGGTTGTTTCAGCATGCTCTCTTGCCTTTAGGAGCTGAAAATATGATAACATTGGGCCTGGACATGCCTGTGTGGAGGTTAGGGTACTCCTGGGGTTTTTGCAGCTAGCTGTAAAGCAAGCTAGAACTTGTTCATCTCTGAGTTCCCTGTTTTTCTTTCAACCCTTTCAGTGCCCTGCAGGAGTCATTAAATCAAAACTTCATGCTGATCATCACCCACCGAGAAGTCCAGCGGGAGTACAACCTGAACTTCTCAGGAAGCAGTACTATTCAAGAGGTGAGTATTGTCTCACAGCTAAGGAATAAAGGTAGCTCATTATAGCTAATGTTGACCCTGTTAAAGAGGGCTTATCTGTTCTGAGTGGAAACTCTCTTTATGTTTCATTATTGGGTTCTTAATTTTAATTAACTGGAGCATCAGTGATTACTGTAGATATACTAAATGACTTGACCTAGAAAGATAGTTATTGTAAATGGGAGCTCTTGATAATTCTTAACTAGTCAACTTAAAACCCTGCTTAAAAATAACTCATTATTATGTAATATATTTCATGGCTTTATAGTAATTATTCAAAATATTAATTTGGAAATTGTTGACAATATCGTTTTTGGAAGATGCTTATAATTTATTTGAAAGGTCACTCTCAAATATATTATTTATATTGTGTAGTCTGCCTGTTTCTCAAGTGAATTTGAGGAGACTTTTCTTAAGCAGCTCAATCCCAGCCTTGGGCAGTATGCTTAAAATGCTGTAGGAAATTGTCATTTAGCTTAGATTATCTGAAAAGAGTGGGTAGTATCAATATTTTCTTCAACAGGGCTGACCAGGGCCACTGTTTCAAAAAAGAACCTCCCCCAAGAAAGAAGAGGTATCTTCTTGGTATGCCTTGGGCCCCACCCACCTAAAAGCTAGTAATTTATCTCCATGGCAAAAAACAGTGTTTAAGGCTATGACAGGACTTGCGTTTAGAAACATTGAAATGGTGACTATGTGATATTATCCCTCATATAATGAAGGCAACAATCATTTGTCTACTAATCTTTTCAGAGAAAATTAATCATGCTTAATCTTTGATTATTTCAATTTTTTTCTTAGACTACATTGCTTAAAATAATTACTAATGTCATCTTGAAAGAACAAGTCATGTTTACCCTAATCATTTTTTTTTCCAGAAGTATGTGAATTGTTTCAGTAATGACTAGACTGTTAATGGTTTCCTTTTTTCATATTTTGTCAAGGAATTTCAGCGTCTGAATTTGGCATAAATAACTCATTGCTTTAAGTTTATTTTCTTCATTGATTACTTGAATAGTTTGTTGACTAGTAACTAAAGTGTTTAAATTTTTTCTGATCTGACTTCTAAACTGAATCATAGGTTTGGATTATTTGATTTTTTTTCTGGATTTTTAATATGTATAAATTGATGTTTTGTTTTTAACATCCTTAAATTCCCTATATTTAACATTTTAATTCCTTGAGGAGTAATTTTTGTTTTTACAGTAGAAATAATGTTTTGCTATGGTTCCATCTTGGAGTTATTATAGGATCTTCATGATAGTAAAAGCTAAATTATATATGTGAGTATAATTAAATAAGACAATTTAATTTAAAATAACTCCCATTTAATCTACAAAGCAAAGATAATAAGAGGTAAATTCATTCTATTGTTGATTAAATTTTTTGAATTGAAGAATATTGTAATGCATGATGGATAAATATAGACTGCTTTCTTTTTCTTTCTGATTGATATTTATAGCCAAAATTTTGCTTTTTTCCCCTTACATTGCCAGTTTCTATAATTGGGATGTGTTTCAACTTTCTCCCACAAGAGGGCAGAAAGGACTATTAAGCAGGTAGCCTAAAAATGCCATTCAGTGTTTTCAAATTAGCTTCTCTTATATTAACAAAAAGGAGCATAATGGCCAAGTTATTGTTTGATTTACAGATAATTGGCATATTGTGGGGAGGAGACTTAATTTCACCCTTTAAAATTAAACAGGGAGATTTAAAAAGACATAAAATATTCATTAATGTGCGGTGATTATAAAGTAGTGGCATATATTTATTTTGCCTTTATTACTGTTTCGATGGGAAAATACTGCAAATATTTCCGAAATCGAGTTGGCCATACTGACAAGTTGAAATGTTTAAGCAGCATTAATGCAATCTGCTCACACCTGATATCCTATGCAGAATGATTCAAAATGACTACATCAATTATTAAAAGAAATATTTAAAATTCTGTAAATGTGCCATTGTGTGCCACAGTTGGCTGAAACTGTTCTCCGTGGCCTGCTATTTTGATTATCAAATATATCTTAAGCTTCAAGGACTTGAAAACAGTAAATCTTTTTCATACCATTTTCTAAATATTGTTTGAAAACTGTTCCAGAAATTTTTTGCAAAGACAGTCTAACAAAAATTTGATTTCTTCTTTCTTTTCTTTTTTCCTTTTTAAAGTTAATTTAAAATAATATTTTGAAATGCTAGTTTGTCAGGAAAAAATAAATGACAGTTGTTAATAATGTCACTTGCTTTTCTGTGAGTAGACAGGTACACATAGACACTCTCTAGGCCTAGTCCTATGACTTTTCTGCTTCAAATTGTGGAATACCTGTGGTGGTGGGGGTGGTTTCAGGAGAAGGACAAGGTGCTCCTATCTACAGCCATGCAATCCACAGTGACACTTAAGTATGTGCATTTTTTCTTGTGACATGATTGAAGTGAGTTTGCACCAAGATAAAAATATAATTGTGAAACAATTTTGCAGTTTTATTGTATAAATGCTAGTTTTTCAAAATTAATGTGTAAGTTCAATGCTGCTGAATATCCTAGATTGTAAATTAATCTCTCACCAGTTTCAGGAATCTCTTTTCAGTATTAATAGGTCAAAGAATGAATTCTGAATACTATAATTGAGAGAAAGGAAGAAATTTTATAAAAATAAAACAAAAATCCCTGATCTTTTTTCCAATATTATATATATTTATTTAATTTTTGAAACCTTTGTATTTTTAAAAGAAAGCTTTTGCAATATTTTTCCCCTAGAGGGAAATTGCTAATAAATGAAATAGGATTGAAAGAGGCACTTCTATGATTTCAACTTTTAATTAGACAAAATTCATTTTTTTAAAAATGCTGAATTAGAAACAAGAACTAAGATGCAGTTTGAATTTCAGATAAACTATTCAGTGACCATATGGTCATGTAAGTCATTGGTGATAAATCGATAGTTATACAAGTGTTTGTTCATTCTGTCTCTGTGGTCTGCTGCCTCACAATGCATGACTGTGTCCTTTGGGTGCTCTAAATTTTAATTTAAGCTAGTTAGTTATTGAGGGGGTTTGTTTTTGATTTTGTTTTTGTTTTAAGCTCTTTACAAATCCTTCCATTTACATTATCCTACTTGAGGAGAAGGCACTGGTGGTATAAAAGGTCAGAATGGTGAGAGTTGTGAGTAATCATAAGAAAAATCCTTTCTCTTTTCTATTATGAAAAAACAGCTTGTAAAAATTATCAAATAATATGACAATAGTTTTGTGATAGCCTGTTTTTTCGACCTTTTTTGGGTTGAGTTAGTTACTTGTCACACTTTAAAATAGTGAATTTCTTTGAAAATTTAAATAGGCTTACCTTATTTTAATTAATTTTTGACACTGAGAATTCAGATTTTTAAAGTTAATTGTACAGGTTCTAGTAATTCTGTCTAATACTATTAAAGATCTGTGGTCACAAATGCACTTGGGATGGGTTAAATTCAGGGGAATAAAAGATTGATTTGCTTTCAACAAATCCTAAACCCAGGTGTGGAAAAAGATATAAAGTCCCTGAAATCAAGCCAACTTTTCTTGGAAACTGATTCTTTGTTATCCGTCTTACTATTGCAAAAGCTTCTGTTAGACAAAATATCTACTTTTCTTTGTAGATGTCATACAAATTTAAGGAATATACACATGGCCCAGGATAATGATGATAAGAAACCTAAGTATTTTTAGTGTGGAATCATGGAGCATTACTTATCTATTACAGCAAGAAGCACAATGAATAGCTATTGGAATTATTCAGATCCTCTCCCAAGTTTCACTTTACCCCAGAATTCTCAATGTTTTTATTAATGTTGATTTAGTTCTTAATGGGAATGAAAAGGGAAAATTGAAAACCTATAAAGATATATCTTGCAGGGAGTAGTAAAACATTTCACTACTAGTACCATGTTGTGCAAACTAGTGATTAAGTAGGAAGCCAGTAGAGTTTGAATTAGTATCAAGAATTGAACTAAATACGTAAGTCCTTAAAAATAATCTTAGCCAAATAATGATGAAATCATGAGGCTAGCTCTGATTCTAAAAATTTGGACCTCATATCAAGGTTTTGGTGTGTTGGGTTTATTTTTCTACTTGTTACTTTCTCAACTTGCTTGACTGATGTATATTTTGTACTATTCTCCTTTAATGCTGGTGGTTAGTAACAGTAATTAAAATATGTAGTCTTTTACACATGGTGCTAATGAATGATTTTCTAGTAGTGGATTGACTGTACTTCTTAACTAACATGGCCTTTCTGTAAATGTTTTAAGTATTGGATGTTTTTTTGTTTGGTTTGTTTTGCAGTTTGGGGAAAGTGGGGGGATGCTGGCACAGAACTGAAGAAAGAGTAGGGTAGCTGAGAATGTGCACATGCAAGAGGGTAAATTAAGTTGTGTGCTTATTTAATTAAAAGTTTAAATGGTTTGTTTTTACTGCAAGATTAATGACATGTATTAGATCAGTTAGAATGAACCAATTTTAATTACCATATATCATAGTTTGATTTCTTTTTATTTGAAACCATAAATGACATCTTAGCAAGAATGAGATATATAATTTTTTAAGCAGCTGGACAATGAATTCAAGCCTTTATTCAGCTTTCAGATAAGGAGATTATGAGTTTCTTTTAAATACACATATATATTATTAGTTCAAGTTGCATTTTTAAAACTGATATCCGTTGAAATCCTTCCACTTCAAATGAACAAATCAGTAATGATCATTTTATAAATGTTGAGGTTTTCTGTGACTTTTAATAAATTATCTCCTTCAGAAAGAAATTTAAGTAATATTTACAATGCAATCATTTGTAACGGACAAATCTTTTTCCTCCCCTAAAAGTATTTTAGAATAATTTGGATTGGAAATCTTTTACAGCCCATATAAGTATATTTGTTCACCTGCATTTCAAGATGATAGAAATAATGAAATTTTGTTAAGAATAAAGGACTGTGTTTTAGACCTTTGTTACTTTACATGTATCCTAACATCTTAGCTGGCCATGTTTCATAATATGTGATTTGTGTGCTTGTAGTTTTGAAATGCCTGAGTTAAGGGAAATTATGTTCAGTTATCAGAAACTAATAAACACAAGACATTTTTTTATATGCAAGAAAAGGCAGAGAGTAAATAATTGCACTGGTGACCAATACTGTAATAATCCTGTTTTACAATATGCACTTGACAGGTTGTAATAGTGCTAATTGAAGAGACTAATTCACACTTGCTTCATTCTATTCAAAGGCAAAATCAGCAGCTTGTTTTGCTTTTGACCAGATGGTCCTCATGAACACCTACTGTGCACTTTAAGTGCTTTACTAGAATTACAAAGGCTGGGGGCTGCGTTCGACTCCAAATGATTTGAGGAGAGAGAGGAGTGGGGGGAAAAACCCTCTGTGCTCAATGGATTTGGTGCAAGTAAATTAATTCTAGTGGACCCATTACACACTGAGCCCCCTTTTCAAAGCTCTGAGCCTCCTCGCTTGCTCTGTAGCAATGAGAAAGAGAAAGAGAAAGGCAGATTACTGCAAACAGAAATAAAAAAAAGGGGTATGAAAGGGAGAAAAGAGGCCTTGAAGCCTTTCATATCATTTGAGTTTTTCAAGTGCGTTATTTTTGGGGAGGGTGGATATATGAAAAGCCAATTGGAGTTTTTTTTGTTTTAAAGTGCGCTATTTAAGCACTGTGAATATAGGCGCAAGAGCAACAGTTGACTGAGTTTACTGTGGTGAAGCTTTGTGTCCGAGGATGAATCAAATTCATTATATTCAACTCTTTGTGTTTTAACATGAATGTAGGGTTAGTTTCACAAGACTGTGTCTGTTTAGGATAATTATAATTTAATATTTTCCTTTCATAAAGTTATCACTGTAGATGTCTAAAATTTTTTATCAAAGCAGATTTTGTACATTGACTTTGAAGCACCCTGACAGTTTAAAATTCAAAGGAAAGCTTTTTTAGTTTTCAAAAGAAAAGAAAGGCTCATTCTAATGGCATTGAAGCAGAGATTATTATAACTAATTAGAAGTCACACATCTGTTAGCTTTTGGTTTGTGACTTATTTATGTATTTTTTGAGTAAAATATATACTTTAAAAATATATTACTGGATTGAGTGAACCTGAAGGGATAAAATGCACTTGAAAGAGAACCATTTATTTTAGCCAGTCATTTTTGCAAATCTCTATATAGTCCTATAAAAATACGTAATGTAATAAAGTACATTAAATGTGAATTGGAATTGTGTAATTAATAACCTTGAATGGAATACATTTCCAAACAAAATATTTTCACACAGTTCTGTTAGCATCTCTGGTTATTAACCAAAATTATTATGAGCTAACAAGAAAATATAAACCAATCCAGTTTATACAAATTTATGGTTATTCCTTATCCTTAAAGCTGTTCATGTACAGTACTGTAATTTGGGATACTAACACTATAAAATAATTAGTTCTTATTGTAAGCTGTGTGGGTTAAGATATAAGGGATCAAATTTAGGAATATACATCACTTATTTGTTTTTATAGTTCTGAGTTTAATACTTGTGATATATTTTAGTGGCATGTTTAACTTTTGTTTGATGCCATATATTGACGGGGTTATTCAAGTTCATTTTAATTATAGCTATTAGCAAAGAATACAACAAAATCATACCAATAGTACATAATGATAATAGCGAATGTTTCATAGTCTTTTCTAAGTTCATCTCTTCAAATGAATGTCTAGAATTTATATTTAAAATGGCATAATGCCCCAATATGCATTTTATATCAATGTTTTAATTATGCTCTTAGAAAATAAAATACAGAAATGCAAAAGCAACCACAAAAATATTTTTATTTCCCAAAGACTTTTAATTGAAGAGGGTAGCATGCTTTCTTTGATATTTAAAATAAAATTTGATTCATATTAATGGGGTCATAATTTTGGGACTCGTTCATTGAAGTATAAGTTGTAGGATGGGATATAAGGGGAATTCCCAAACCTTCAACCAATGAAATTTATGAGCAGTGAGGTGTTGTTAATGAATTGATATCCTTGGAGAGAAAAATATTTCAAGAAAAAATTTGAAAGATTAAGAAAAAAATTTTTTTGCAGTGTACTATTTATAATAAAATAAAAGTTACTAGATTCTTTCTTGTGAGTACAATAAAAAGCTATCTTTAAAACCAGAACCTCAATTAGCAGAAGTGGATTGATCATGACCATGCATTCACTTAGGTGGAGTCGGTTCTTTGGTTTCATAGACAGTAGCTGGAGCCTTGCTCCTTATGAAGGAGTTTTTTCAGTATTAAAATATTAACTCCTAGATTCTTGAGTGCCAGAGATGAGGTTCTTTCCTGTAAGTTATGGGTTGGGAAAGGCTGCAATTTCCTCATAGACCTGTAAGTACATTACTTGAGCTCAGAAATATTTTAACATTTAAGTATCCTTTGCCATAAAACAAACAAAAACACAAGGAATTAAATAAAAGGATGAGTAAATCAATATAAAGCGCTCATAAACATAAGCAGAACCAAGACTAGGTATATTAAGATAAGGCCTGCATGTTGAAAATTATTTACATGTTTATCCTTACATGCCAAAGTATATTTGGTTATAGCATCTTAAAACATCAGGTAGTGGTAATTTTTCTTTTGTCTAATGTGTCTTGTGTATGACTCAGTGTTATATAGTCAAAAAGTTATTCTTTTTCCAGTATATTTAGAGGTAAATATACTTTTAAAAAATCATACTGCTCAATATAGTGCTATGTTACAGTGCTCTATTACCCTGAATATACTCCTATCACTATTTTTTTAACTTTTTTTTTTTTTTTTAAGAAAAAAGACTTTAAAAGCTTATAGCAAACATTTTGTATAAATGACAAAATGTATTCCTTGCTTTGTGGTCATTGCGTGACCAGACAGTAGAGCGCTGGATTGTTCTAAGGTTTTACAGCTGCAAGCCAAAAGCATCTGCTCATTGCAAAGCCGGCATTGTTTAATTTTGACACTGACTTTTCCATGCATCTTGTACCAAGCACTGGATTAGATGCCACTAAGATGAAATTTGTTTTAAGTTGCTCCCAAAGTGCAGCTGTCCCTATATACAGCCTTGTAGCTTAACCAAAACAGACAGTCTAAGGATCAATCAGAGTCTTTGTACAGGGTCACCTCACTAGGCTAGGGAGGCTCAGAGAAAGAATGTTAATGATATTATTTATCATGAATAACTGCAAAATTAGTTTCTAGGCATATTTAATGTGTATAGAAGCCCCTGCTGCCCCCCTTTTAGGGCAGTAGAACCATTACTAAATATTTAGCTTTTTAAACTGGATTATAATGGTGAAGTATTAAAGTGTCCCTGTGTGCATTAGGCACTATTCTTCCACAATCAACTGCAAGAAAAATGATTAGTTTATTGGTCACTAAAGTAGTAATTGACTGGCAATAAAACCCATTCTAAAACAGCTCTATTAAAATCTTGAAAAGTGGACATTTTTATAGAATGATAATTTTTCTTTAATGTTTCAAGTGAATGAAAAATGAAAGAGCACCTCACTTCCCAGGTTTCCTGGGATTGTGTGAATTTCTACCCAGCTGGTCCAAATTGATTGATACAGGGCCAAATATTTGTCTGCCTACATTTCAAAGTCTATAATTTGCTAATGAATTGTGGTAATAATCTTTCATCATACATGAAAGATTTAGCCAAACAATTTGCTAAGTATATATTTTGATCATAAAATTTTTGGACTTACACCAAGCTTTACATCTATTTTACAGCTAATGTGTGGAGGTGGAGGGAGGGCAGTGGGAGAATTAATACTGAACATGGACACTTGATGGAAAGTGATGAAGGAAGCAAGAGGAAAGAAGGTACTTTGGAAAAGAATAATACTGGGAAATCCTATGAGTGACCAAGGAAAACAAACTATATTTTTACTTAGAGTGCAAAATAGAATTTTTTAAAATACCAGCAGAATTTTAGCCTGCAGTATCCAGAGATACGGTATCCATTTAGATGAAGGCAAGGAGGGAATCTTTTCCTATTTTACAGAGAATAATTATGGAATTATTCCAGATTATAGAATAATTTTCTAGAATCTTGATGCTGCAAAAGTCAAATGCCCACAAATTTCAAGTAATTGAAGGCATAGAAATCAAAGCCAAATGTTTGTTGGGGTTGAGTTTTTAAAAAATCTAATGAAGAAAAAAATGTGATTTGACCAATTCCAGAAGAAGCTAAGAAAGAAACTTCCTAGTTAAGTGTTTGAAATGACTGTAGACATCCAAGAGAACATTTTCTCCCTCCAAAACAAAGACAGATTGTACAAAGGAAAATTAGGCTTATATTTCAGAGAAGATATACAGCATTAAGTAACCTCTGCTTGAAAAAGTGCAAACCTTAACTATGTGTTTTAGGAGAGGAGCATAAGATATACTCCAGACGAAGTCCAGGATTACCCTTTGGAGTGAGGGGGCAAGAAAATGTTCAAAATAAGACTTGATTTATGCATGTAATTTCTCTTCCATTGTTAGAAATCAAGGTGCCATGATTTCCTATTTGACTTATATAATTTGAATTATTTTCAGGTTGTCTGTGAGGAGAATATTAAGTCATACTGATAGAATTTCCTTTGCCTAACAATTTAATAGCAAGTAGTTTTTTAAAAAAAGAACTTTGTGCTATAGAGAGAAACCATATATTATAAAAGAGATGGACCTTCTATTTTGTAGATTTTAAAGATAAGCAACGCTAGAATTTTTATATACCTGCTGGACCTCTTGAGTATGTGATTAAATGTCACATTTCCAGAGCATTAATTTGTATTCATTTATACAATTCTCTTTTTGTTCTCTGCTAGAAATAAGCCTGCTTTAAATGTTTACAGTGAATATCTATCCAAAGTGGCACCACTGGACAATCTTAAAGTATGTAGGAAAGTGAAAAATCTATATATCTAACACCAGTTTTATTTGAGATGAATTGAAAATTTTGTTTTATGCATTAAGTTCCTCAGCCTCTTTGCTTCTATTCTGGAGACAGTTAAAGTCTTCATCAATTTAATATTTGTCATACTTTTTTAGGAAGATTGTTATCACAATTTGGTAGTTACTACAGTAAATAATAAAATTTTGCTTTGGGATTTAAAAAAATTTTTTTTTCTGGCTGTAATATTATAGAAGAGATCCATAATCACTATGAAGGAAAAATGTAATGAAAATCATATTTAACTAAAATTAATTATAAGTGAGATAATTAGTGAGATTCCTGATTTTTTAAAAAACCTCAATTTCTAAAGCAAATATTAGAGTTATAGATTATATATATATAAAGTTCAAAATATACCAGTGGCATTTATTTCCAGGCCTTTTGGAGTTCTGTTTTCAAAACCACTTTACATTTGCATGTCTGCCTTTGCCTAATGTAATGTGAAATATTTCCTTTTAAGAGGTATGTTTATAATGTCCTATGATAATCATCATCATAAGAAGAATATCAGTTAAATATCAGTTCATTTCTGTTGAATTGGAGCTGCTTTGCTTATTCATATTATAAAAACGGAATTTTAAAAGGCTGCAATTTTCTTGCTTGTGAAAATTTTTATTGATGATAGCATATATACACATAGATCACTTTGCTTGAAATTTGGAATATCAGAAATATAGTAAATATCTCAAGAGTCCTAATTTCCATTGGTAATTATCACTTCAAATATTGTAACCAATTTTTGTATATAATGAATGAAGCAACATGTGAAGCATGACTAATGGAAATGTGATTGGTATATTAACATGCATATGTGTCATAAATCTAAACGAATGTTGACTCCTTCAGTCATCTTTGTTGATGATACATGTATCATTTATTACTCAAAAGTTATTCTAGGTTTCCAGGAACTGGCTTTAGAGCCCATGATGCATTTTTTTTTTTTTTTTTTAATACATGGCCTTTCTTATGGCCAGTCTTTGTCCTGTGAAGAGGGAAAATTGATTTGTTAAAACTACCAAAAGTAATTTGAAACCAAGTGTTGTAAGCCAGGTGATTATTCAATCTGGGTAGTCAAATTCAGGTGAGGTGTCTCTTTTCTAGTACTTTCTCTCCCTGTGAACATATCTGGCCTAGCATTTATCACATTCATTTTCAGTATCTATTTACTTGCTTATTTTCCTGGTTAAACTATGCATACCTGAAAATAGGAAAAATATTGAATTCATCTCTTTATTTTAGGGCCTATCACTGAATTTGTCAGAGAGTAGCTATGCTTAATGAATGACTGAATTAGAAAAGAAGGATCTGTAAAGCAATGACATTATTTGTAGCTAAAGGCAATTGCAAAAGAGAAGTTATTTAAGTGTTTCTGAGTATTTCAAGCATTTCAAGTATTAATGTTGAAATAAACATGTGCTTTCTAAAGAGGATTATTATGAGAGGATCTCTCTGATTTGGTAATGTAAATTCTCACTTATTTGTTAAAAAGGAGGCTGAGAATAGACAGCTTGCAAAAGAAGTACAAAATAAAACTACTTTGCATAGATTGATGTTGTGCTTAATTTGTGGTATTTGATAAATAATTTCTTAATGGTTTTCTTCTAAATGATGTTATAGCTGAATTTTGAAAAGTATATTCTTATGACTCACTTCTGTAGTCCTAACACCTTGGGAGGCCAAGGTGAAGATCACTTGAGGCCAGGAATTCGAGACCAACCTGGACAATAGTGAGACACCCCCATATCCCCCACCCTCGTCTTTAAAAAAAAAAAAAATTTGCTGGCTGTGGTAGTGTGTGCCTGCAGTCCTAGCTACTCAGGAGGCTGGAGCCAGGAGAATGGATCTCTTGAGCTGAGGAGTTTGAGGTTGCAGTGAGCTATGATGATGCCACTACACTTTAGCCTGGGCAACAGAATGAGTTCCTAGCTCAAAAATAAATAAATAAATAAATATTCTTAATTTAGGAATGCATTGTTACAGATTTTAATTAAACAAACAGCACTGCTCAACTAGCAATTAGTTAGCTTGTGATAGAAAGATCATTGCACTATCGTATAAGGGAGCTTGAGTTTTAACCCTCCTGCCATTAATAAGCTACATGCTCATCTAGACCTGAGTGGCCTGATTTTTATTTTTTATTTGTTTGAATTTTTTTATAATGTAGAACAGAAACATCTCAAAGTTTTTGGTAGTAAAAATATATAATAAAATGCCTTGGAACCTTAAAATATGTGTGAAATCCCTCTGTCCCGTTGAACCTGGTATGTACTTCTGTTGCAGTACCTCTATCTTTTTGGTTTTTTGTGTTCGTTTTCCTTCTCATCACAGCTTCCTTGAGGACAAGATCTGAGTCATGTAATCTTTTTGGGGAGTGTACATGCAATAATTTAATACATTCATATAATTTCTAAAGATGTAATCAGTGTATTTGGAATATTCATCATCTTAAATATTTGTCTTTATGCTAGAAACATCCACATTATTCTCTTCTAGCTATTTTCAAATGTATAATAGATTATTGTAAACTATAGTTACCCTACTGAGGTATTGAACACTACTAGGTCTTATTCTATCAAACCATATATTTGTAACAATCATTTAATTTTCATGTTTCTAGCCCTAAGTATAATGCCTAGCTCCTTTTAAATGATTGTCAAATGAACAAATGTTTACATGAGTCAGCAACCGGTAGGTGAAAAGAAATTTGGAAACCTGGATTCTAATACTTGCTTTTTTTGCTTCCTAGCTATGTGATTTTGGGCAATTCGTTTAAGCACTGTGGGTCTGGGTCATTGATGAGAAATGGGAAATGATTGTGAAGGATTTTTCTGGTTCTAAAATTTGGTGATCACATGTGAATTTAGAAATCTAATATACACTTCAAGTGAACCATTTGTGTGTGAGAGAGAGTATATGCAAGTGTGCACGATGGTCAATAGTCAGTTCACTGTGTATGTTTATGTGAAAATATGTCACTGTGAAATGTAAATATTCCTTTAATCCTTAAGGTGTTATTTAAGGGGTTCAGGTTTGATATACAGTTCTCTGTTACCATGGTGTAGGAATTTCTATAAATCAGGGATTTTTTTTCTCCCTGAATAATAAAGAATTTTATTTTTATCTTAAAGTAGACTTTTACCTTATATACATATGATGCAAGAAGACTTTAATAGTGAATTACATATAAATAGCAAGGCTTTCTAATACATAGCATTTGCATTGTTGAGAGGCAATGAATGTAAATGGCATTAAATTAGCTTCATTTGTAGTAAGCGAGTTAAAATTCTATGTGGGTATTAAGACTACGGCACCAGCTTAAAGACAGACATATAGATCAGTGGACCAGAACTGAGAGTCCAGAAATGAACCTTTACATTTATAGTTAATTAATTTTCAACAAAGTTACCAAGATAATTCAACATGGAATGAATAATCTTTTCAACATATGGTTCTGAGATAACTGGATATCTACATGCAAAAGAATAAAATTGGACTGTTCGCTCACACCATATAGAGAAATTAACTCAAATTGTATCAAAGACCTAAATGTAAGACATAAAACTGTAAAACTCTTAGAAGAAAACATAGGAAAAAGTTTTCATGGCTTTGGGTTAGGCAGTGGTTTCTTAGATATAACACTCAAACCATAAATAATAAAAAGAAAAATAGGTTAATTGGATTTCATCAAAATTTAAAACTTTAGTGCCTTAAAGAACACCATCAGTAAAGTTAAATGACAATTCAAAGGAAAAAATATTTCTAAATCATAAATTGATAAGAGACTTATATCTAGGATATATATAGAACTCTTAACAACTCAATAATAAAAAGACATAATCTAATTGAAAATTGCAAAGGATCTGAATAGACATTTCACAAGAGAAGATAACAAATAGCCAATAAGCACATGAAAAATTGCCCAACATCTTTAGTCATTAGGGAAATGCAAATCAAAAGTCCAAAGAAATTGAAATGAGTATGTTGAAGAGATATCTGGACTCTCACGTTCATTGAAACATTGTTCACAATAGCCAAGATATGAAAACAATGTAAGGGTTCATAAATGGATAAGGAAAATGTAGTGTGTGTGTATACACACACACACACACACACACACACACACACACACACAATGAAATACTATTTAGCCTTTAAAAAGAAGGTAATTCTGTCATTTGCAACATGGATGAACCTGGAGGACATAATGCTAAGTGAATAAACATTATCTCACTTACATGTGGAATCTAAAAAGTTGAACTCATAGAAGTAGAGTGTAGAACGGTGGTTACAAAAGACTGAGGGTGGGATGGAGGGGTGGCGATGAGGAAAGAGGAGATGTTGGTCAAACACTACAAAGTTTCCATTTGACAGGAGGAAGAAGTTTTAGTGATCTCTTGCACAGCATGATGACTATAGTTAATAATAATATATTGTATATTTCAAAATTGCTGTAAGAGTAGGTTTTAAATGTTTTCAGCACAAAAAATAAGTATGCGAAGTGATGGATGTGTTAATTAGCTTGATTTAATCCTTCTGCAATGTATACATACATGAAAACATCATATTGTACCCCATAAATAGATACAACTATTATTTGTCAGTTAAAACAAACAAAAAACCACAATGAGATACCACTTTATACCACTAGGATGGCTAGAGTAGAAAAGGTGATGATAACAGGTGTTATGTTGGCAAAGATGTTGAGAAATTGGAACGCTTACACATTGCTGGTAGAAATGGATCATGATTCAGTAGCTGTGGAAAACAATTTGGCAATTCCTCAAAAAATTAAATAGAAAGTACCATCTGATGCAGCAATTCTAGTCCTAGATATTTACCAAGAGAACTGAAAACTTATACCCACCAAATAATGTGTACATGAATGTTCATAGCAGCATTAGTCATAACAGCCAAAAGGTAGAAGTAATCCAAGTGTCCATTAATTGATGAATGGTTAAACAATGTGGTATATCCATATAACAGAATATTATCCAGTCATCAAGGACCAAAAATGCAGATACATACATTTTATTTGCCATATATGTGTTTTTCTAATTGTAGGAAAATATATATAACATTTACCTTTCTAACCATTTTTGAGTGTATATGCCCAGAAGTGAAATTGCTGGATCGTATGATAATTGTACGTTTAAGTTTTGAGGAAGCGTTTTTTTCTCATTCCCTCTAGCAATGCATAAGGGTTTCAGTTTCTCTACATACTCACCAGTTCTTGTTGTTTTCTGTTTTGTTTTTGACAATAGTCATCCTAATGTATGTGAATTGTTGTGGTTTTGGTTTGTATTTTCCTAATGGCTAGTGATGTTGAACATCATTTCATGTGCTTACTGGCCATTTGTATATCTTTGGAGAAATGTCTATACAAGTCCTTTGCCCATTTTTTCAAGATTTTTTTTTTTCAGCATATTATGAGAGTACGGATGTTTAGGTTACGAATGTTGCCCTTCCCTCCCTCTTCCTCCCCTAAGTCTGAGTTTCAAATATGTCCATCCTTCGGGTGGTGCGCATTGCACTCTTTGTGTATGCATATACCTGTCCCCTCCTCCCTCCTCCCCTCTCCCCCCTCCCCCCAGGATTTTTTTTCTTTGAATGATGAATATGTTTTGGAGTTAGTGATGGTGGTTGCACAACTTTGTGAATATACTGAAAACCAGTGAATTGTACACTTAAAAATGGAAAGGAAACAAAATTTTAAAAATGAATGTGGAAAACTGAGGGCTTATACAAGAGCTACACCTAACAAAGTGAAAAGCTATACCAAAAAGGTACGGAGAATTGGGAATGATGTCACCTGGATAAAGTATAAGAACAACAAGTTTCAGTTTAGCAATGTTTACCAAGAGTTTAAAGAACTGTTTGAGATAGTGACTAGGTGTTTTTTCCTTTCTGTTGCAGTTAAATCAAGAGAAAATGGACCTTGTAATGTTGAACACAATTTTTCTTGAGTTTTATATTATTAAACATTGGAGAGTTTTATGGAACCACATTTTATAGACATTTTGCTAAATTTTTAAAAGGGGGCACATTCCTGTTGTGTTTCTGACAATTTGATGACAGGTCTATTGCACTACTAGAGTAACATTTCAAGTGAATTAATACCAACTTTTCTACATGATAACATAGACAGACATTCTATTAACAGGTACCGTTTTAAAACATCAAATGGAGTTTCTGTGACTAATTTTGCATGGTGCTCTCATCATGGAAGTGTATTTGAGCATGGAATGAATACTTTGTATATAGAATAAAGGTTTAATTAGCCTGTTAGAAAAAATATATTCTCTATGGGGAAATTGTTATATATCATCTGTATTTCTAATAGACATCTATTAAAAAGGAGAATGGTTTTTACTTCATAGTAATTTGAGTGCAATTCTGTGGAGACTGTTCTAGTCAGTGTTATTCTAGCTGTTGATTTTGAAAGTTCATATCAACTTCATTGAGGGGAAGGAGGAAGCTTCACATTGGGTTAATGTTTTATACTTTTCAACTTCTTTTCCCCTCCTTAGTTCATTTGATTCTTATAGCATATGCTAATGGTAGGTATGCTACATATGGCTGTGTAAGCTGAAAATGGCACCTGCTGAAGCTATGCAACACAATGGTCTTGTGAGAGTGAGAGTATAGGGCTTGATGGCCAACTCTCCCTGCTGTACAAACAGAGGTACTGATGCAGAATGTATTATAGCTCACAATGAAGTCATTGCTTTTTCCCATTCTATGATTTGTAGTGCTTTCAGAGATTCCATTTCCTAAATCTTCCATCCATTAATATGGTCAGCAATAGCCTACTTCACCCTTCTTGTGTCTCACTAAATAGACTCTTTCCTCATCTGTAAAATTAGCATAATGGTAATATTACTTGTATGACAGATACTATTTCTGAGAATGAAAATGAGCTAGTGTAGGTGAATATAAATTTATTAACTGTAAAATACTTTTTATGAAAATTAGATATTCTTCTTTCCATTTACCTCAGATTTTACCAAATGATATTTACTTACTTATCTCTACATATACCTGACTATTTTTAAAAAGGGTATGAATCCTTACTCATATAGTTCGTTCAGCTCTTGTCCCTCAGCTTGACCCCTTTTCACACTATTTAAAGACCCATATGTGTTTCAGGAAGACTACATGTAGCTGATATACCCTTCAGTAAATCTTCTATAATCCTCTATCCTATATGAATGTAACCTCTCCTTACTTCTTGAGTTTGCCCTTGTATACCACACAGTGATATTGTGCCTCATGCTACACTCATTTGTGTAATTGTCTTAGTCCATTTTGTAGCCTATAAACCTTTGAGAAGGGGCATTATATTTTACTATGTTTATATTCTCTGTAGAACTGAACAGGATGCTTTAAGAATAATAGAAGAACAAAAACTGTTTGTCAAAATTAATTGAATTTCATTAAACCAATCTAACCACAGCACTTTTATGTACACATATTACAGCACTTACTGATGTTAATTTGCAAACATTCAATTGAAATTATTAGTTTGCTGGAGCCAACTCCTGTCAGTGCAAGACAGATGATTGTTAAATATTCAGGAATTTTGTGAATCCAATAAATAATTGGTAGTTTGAAATCAGCTACAGTGAGATTATTTATCCCGTGAAAACTGGCAAACTCTTCAAATCATGACTTTTTGTTTTGGGAGAGCCAGTATACCAGTACATCAATAGTTGTGTCTCTAACCCCTGCTTGATTATGAGCTCTTTCAAATTCATCTCTGCCTGAATACCTGGACTGTGACAGAAACATTCTTTACTGAATTATTGAATAAGTAAGTGATTGAATATATCAGCTGCTTTATTCCTCTACTTCTTTTTTTTTTTTTTTTTTTTGAGACAGAGTCTCACGTTGTTGCCCTGGCTAGAGTGAGTGCCGTGGCGTCAGCCTAGCTCACAGCAACCTCAGACTCCTGGGCTCAAGGGATCCTACTGCCTCAGCCTCCCGAGTAGCTGGGACTACAGGCATGCGCCACCAAGCCCGGCTAATTT
>CAUYSK010069875.1:0-23699 GCA_963575035.1 Avahi laniger
CTAAAATAAATGTGGGAATAGGTGGTCAAAGGTGATATGGAGGCCTCATTATCTTCCCAGGAATGTAGGCTGCTATCTTTCTGCTCCACTGTCCTCAACACAACTACAACTTCAAGGTCACACTATGGTAAATAAAGCTTCGCAGCAGTAGCTATGAGGTACAAGACTTCTGGGAAGTCATACATAACACTCCTCTTGCATTTCACTGGCCGGAATCAGTCACATGGCCTTACCTTACTGAAAAGGAGGCTGGGAAAGGTAGTATTTATTCTGTGTGGCAGTGTGCCAGAATCTAAGATCAAGATGCCTTAATAAGGAAGAAGGAGAAAATGGATATTGAGTAGCAACATCTTCCACAGGATCCAGGATTAAATAAATTCTGAGGTTTATTTGAATAATCCAGGGCTCTTTTTTGACTCTGTATCCTTTCTTTAGACTAAGTAGATGCAATATGGCTGCCTAAAACTTCTTGTTCATATCCAGGGAAAGACAGTGAGAGAGACAAAGTCACTTCAGTTTGCTTTCTCAATAGGGAGAAGAGGCATCTTTTCTACAGCCCCCTTGACTTCTTCCACCTTCAAGCAAAATTGAACCACTTGCAATGATACGCTCCAATTCCGTACTTGAATCTCCTGTCCCCTATTCACTTGTCAAGCTCTTGCTCCAATTCCATCTCTTTCGGAAAGCCTTGCCATGATACCTTCCCAGCTGGAAGTCTTTTACTTCTTGAAAACCATACAAGTTTACCTGTGCAGTTTTATAGCAGAATATACCTTTTGCTATATATAAGCATGAATTGTTTATATGTTTTAACACTTCTATAGATTTTATTCTTTTCTGGGGAGAAGTGGTGCTTCTGAATCTTTGTATCTTCCCTAACTCCCTTGGCTGTGATAAGAGTTTAACAAAATATTGTTGGATGAGAGAATATATAGTGTTGCTGTGAGAAACAAAAGGGGGAGATAGGCCTATTCTGGAAGAAAGGTTGAAAAATTAGAGGGTGAATATTGGAGAAAAAACAAGGGTCAGGAGGGCTTTTGAAAGTGATTAAATACTAATTGTGTGACATAAAGGAAAATACTTCCTATGAAAGCCAAAAATTTGTTGTTGAGCATGCACATCATTTGGTCTAGATCTAGCAGCTTTTTAGCAAATTCTTTATTTTCAACATATACACGAAATGAAATGGTTTAAGGGAAGAAGTCTCAGAATTGGCCTTGTTATAAAAATTTTAAAAATTACTTCTGAGTGTCTCAAAGCATTTCAGTCTAAAATACTAGCAAAATGTTCGTGACATTTCAGTATTCTGAGGTCCCCTGAGAACAAGAGTAAAGAAAATCCATCCAAAACTTCTCCTTAGGGGCAACTTCCCCTCATTTAAGGTGTTTAGAAATAGCAGTGCTTCTTGAAGCCTGAATGGTCTTCTTGAGCTGACTTCCTGGTAGAATTATTAGGTTGCAAGAGTGCACTATAGAGCCTTCTAGCCAATTCTAAGTTTTTCTGCACTTAGCGGGCTAAGGACCTCAAGGCTATTAAGACTAAATAGAGGCTGTGCATGATAATCTAATTCAAGGTCAAGCTGTAAACTGTCACCTATCAGGTCACAGTTGCCAGGAAAAAGTTCATGAGCATCAGAGCATTTAGAAAAGGTTGAATTTTCCTGAACACACAAATTGGAAACTGATAGCTATAGAATATTATTCTTCAGCTTTTCCTCAGAAGATTTTGTGTACCTTCACATCAATGCTATTATCTTCAACAGATTCAACTTGCACTTTTTGCAAGACCCTTAATATCTATTGTATTTAATTTATACCATATTTTGTAACTAAAGTGTTTTGAGATAGCTGCATTGTAAGACAAAATAAATTAAAAATGAATATGAGAAATTGACAAATAAAATAAGGATAGGTAAGTAAACTCTAGTAGGAAGTTACATTGAGTACAGCATACTGTGAAGACCTGCATACTTTCTAGATGTGGGCTACATATTTCAAAATAAACTAAATTTCCAATAATCAGCTGTAAAATTGTATAAGGAGGATTTATGATAAGTGAGCATTTTTTTTCCCCTATCCATCCATCAGTCTAATGTAGTTTCCCTCCCCTTAATTGTTTGTCCCCTTTTAAGGTATATTTTTTCCCTAGACAAGATGGCTACCGAGAAACTTTTTTTCCTGCATAAACTTCTACCTGCTTTATTGAGTATAGCGGATATTCATTGCATCATTGGAAAAAGTTGCTGAAAGTGAAAGTGAATCCCCTGAAAACATATGAAATTTTCATGGTAAATATTATAAAACAACAATAACAAAAACAAAAATTGGGATGTTCCTAAAAAATAAATATATTTGTGATATATTTATTTTGTATTTAACAATTTTGTTTATAATTAAACTATACATCAATTCTTAGGACAACTGTAGACTGAATCAAATGGTGATTTTTTCCAACAAAAAATCAAGAAGAGGACAAAATGGCATTCTGTTAACAGTTTGGTATGATATGAGTAATTTTACAACACTATATACAGAAACTTTATTAAATTGCATCTTGCAAAATTTGAAATTTTAGTTTGCAATTGCTTTGCATTAAAATAAATTTTAAGTTGGAAATTTAATATGAGCCATAATCAGTGAGAGACTGACTAATAAAAAGCTTTGATTGTACTGGTGGGGATAAATGCTACTGCAAATTTTGCGGAGTGTTTTAATAGGGACTAGTTTTAGAAAACATTAGTTTATTGGAGAATATTTCCCTTCTAAAGCAACCTTTGGTTCTCCCTCAACATCATAACTTGGGTATTTAGCAAATATTTGAGTAAGTAGTATGCTCCCACATTAACTAGTCAATTAACTTTATTCATTGCTTCTTCATAGATTTTGTTTTTCCATGCTAGAATTTTGCCTTTAATTCCACATTCAATTATTCAGGTAATTACAGTCACATTAGCCCAAAGCTACATTTTAGCTGATGAAATTGAACCCTGCATTTTCCCTGTTCTCACCTACTTTGGTGGCATACTATAACTTTCTATTGATTAAACAACTTTCCTTGATAGGCATTGTCTCTTATAAGGTATTGGATTCTAAACTATGCAGCAGGTCAGAATTTCAGACTGGATAGTTAGATAAAGACAGTGTGTAAACATCTTCTCTGAAACTTCATTTCTAGTAGGAGCTTCAATTCTGCATCCAAGTTGCAGGGATTTAAATCATCTCTTAGTATGAGCAGAACATCCATTGGTTCCTCATTCTGGAACGCAAGGTCACAGTAAATCCATCTCCTTCTCAGCCATTTCTCTGTTCTTGGGCACACAGGAAAGATTCCATTCCTGTGGGAAACTCACTGAGGCTGCCTATGAACATTAACCATCTCAATGCTAGTACCCTTGCCCCATGCAGGGGCTACTAAAAACTCTGGGATATTGGCTCAGGCCCTCTGCCCAGTCTCAACACCAGCTAACCAGCTATTTCTGTGATACAGTGTCTGCACCCTGCTGGAGAGCAGGAGAACCCCAGGGTTTGATTATTTTTCTGGAGTCTCTTAAAAATGTGGCACACATCCCTTCTGTTCTTATATGCCAAATATATCTGGTGAAGTGTATTATCCTGTCATACTAGAAGACATTATTTAGTATTGATGTGAGAAAACAACCCAGAAAAACTCAAATCCCTGAATTTAGATATTTGGTGAGGAAATCCAAGATGAAGCAGTAAAAGATGCTAAATCAAATGAGACTATACCATATAAACTAGAGGAATGGAGGTGTGAAAGAGAAATTAGGATCAGCTTTAGGAAGAGAAAGTTTATTTTGTGTACATCTGAGTTTTTGTTTTGAAATTTGTACCTTCTAAAAATACATATCTGATTATGTCACTTCCTGTTCTAAAACTTTTGAGGACTTCCTACCAAATGGAGAATAAAGTTCAGACTCCTCATATTGGTCCTCAAAATTTTCCTGATTGGGCTCCAAGTTTCATTTTCAGCCCATTTTCTCTTCGTACTATAGGCTACAAACACAATGATCTATTTGCCAATTTGCAAACATACAGAAGCATATTTCTACTCAAGCTGCTCTCTATAGATGATGCAATGGGATCAGCAATAAAGTGTCCAAGAACTTGGGAAGAGGGAAGTAAGGCTTCCTGTTCTCTGAGAGTCAAACTCTAAATAAACATGTGGCAGAACAAAGAAGGTTTGAAAAAATCTTCTTAAAGGGATAAAATGTCCTCAGATTAAGATAACACAATCTAATTGTTACAATGAACATCACCAAGGAAAATATTTCTTAAATGTAAAGCAGATTTTATAAAAAATTCAAGGATAGAGCATTGGTAGAAAGGGGAAAGCCAGGGAACAAATACTGACTGGGAGTCCACGGTACTGGATGGACTGATAGGGCTACCAGATCTAAGGATGCAACTCCAGTGTGTAATGCCTGTGGGTAGGATCTTTGTTTTTTCTCATTTGCTGTTGATTTCCTCAGTGCATACACCAATGAGTGACACACAGATATACTCAATATTTTTGGGAAAATTAAGTCTCATAACTCCTACAGCTCTGATTCTGTGTGCTCCTGGCAATATTTTAATTACAATGTAACTTTTTATATAGCTTTGACAACAAGGAGTGAATGTACCTATCAGTGAATGGATTATGAATTAATAAAGTATCACTCTAATTTTTATATACTGGTTTCTTATTAATTTATTTAAATTGAATGGATTTTGTAAATACTGAGATTCCTGAATTAATTTTTTATTTCAGTATATTACGGGAGCACAAATGTTTAGGTTACATACATTGTCTTTGCACCACCGAGTCAGAGATTGAAGCATGTCCATCCCCCAGACAGTGCGCATTGCACCCACTAGGTGTGAATATGCCCATCTCCTCCTCCCCCGCCCACCTGCCCCCCCCCAATGAATGTTACTACTAAATGTGCATATAAGCGTTGGCCAGTTAATACCAATTTGATGGAGAGTACATGTGGTGTTGGTATTTCCATTCTTGTGATACTTCACTTAGTAGAATGGGATCCAGCTCTATCCAGGATAATACAAGAGGTACTAGATCACCATTGTTTTTTGATAAACACTGAAGTTCCTTAAAAGCACTAATATTCAAATTTGCAAATGTACAAAGCTCAGAGTGAGACTGTGGGACCATACGAGGTTCTACTTATGGTGAGGATCTTTCTGAGAGGCCAAGTGGTCCTTCTTAGATGACACTCCTCTATCACATTGCATGCTCTCCCCAAGCTACAAACCTGTTGAATATGATGAAACCTTTTGTTTTCATCATATTCACCCGTAGACCAGCCCCTCTAGGGAGTTTTCCCAAGGCTCCCCACTTCTGTATTCAGATTGCATAGGAAGCTTCCATGGTGATGAAGGATTAAATAGAGGGTCTGCTTCCCTCATTGTTAACAGTTGAAATTAATACCTGCTTTGCTGAAGTGTGGTTAATATTAGTGATAATGTAATGTAAAATTCCAAGTGCAAGTGCGCAGTAAGAGCAGTTGGTGCTCAGTAAATGGTAGCTAGCACAAGTATTATTTTAGGAATGTGATAATATTTCTAATACTGAATTTCAATTCAGTTCACTTTAACAAGCATGTTTTCAGGTAAAGTTCTTAAATAATTAAAATTTAACCTCTTGTGCCTCAGTTTCTTGATCTATAAAATAAAGATAAAAATAATATCTATCTTATAGAGTGTGAAAGTTAAATTGATTTATACATACAAGTGGTCAGGACAGTGCTCATACATTTATGAGCTCTCAGTGGATATTAACCATTATTATTAGTAATGTTACAGAGTTTAGAGAAGAGACATGTGAGTAAAGATAATTATAATAAGATAAGCAACCCCAGAGGTATGTGAAAGAACCAGAAATAACCCAAGGAAATAAAGGATGGCTTTTTTAGGGTCTGTTGGAGAGGCTTCCTGGAGAAGGAAGAATGCAAACTTGTTTTTGAAGGCTGATTAAGATTCACCAATCAGATGAGCACTTGGAGTTGGAAGATGTGAGAATCAACTTTAGGAAGATACACGGAGTCCAAAAGAGCATTGTGTGTTTGGAGACATAAACTACTCGATTTGTGTTGCTGGTGTGTAAAGCGAGGTTGAGAGTATGGCTGTTGGGGGTGGGGAGGATAGTGTCAGAAGATGGCACAGATGTGACAGATATCTTGCACCCTAGTTTGGATGTTATCCTGGGTTATCTAGGGTTCCCAGATCTCTATTGGGCTTAGGAAATGAGCTTTAGGGAGACCATAAACACATAGAAATTGGGTACAAATCTTGTGTTGTAGATGCATTTTAAGTGGGGAGATTTTCTGAGGCTTTTTTCACACTGTCAAAAGGCTCTGTGTCTCTGAAAGGAAGGGCCACTGTTAATAGTCTAGGAGGATGTCAAGGATTTCAAATAGGAACAGGTTTGGTTTTAGAAAGGTCCCTCTAGTGGCAGTGTGAAAATAGGCTGGCTGAAAGAGAGCTGGAGTGAGGAGAAAAGGGTCCAGATAGAATAAGGGCTTGAGGGAGGACAGAAAGACCACTACCCACTTGCAGGACCCATTCGTTCTACTAGGATTTGTGGAATGCCTAATATGTGTCAGGCAATGTGCTAGCCGACAAGAAGAAAAAATCCCAGCCCTTACAGAACTTTGACACAAATAGAGAAAAGAGGCGATGGAAAATTATTTAATTAGAGTTGTGTAAGTGCTATGCCTCCCCCTTAAATTAAAGATTCCAGAGTTCAGGGACCATTTTTATTCATCTTTCTCTCTTCTAACTTGCCCACAACAAGTACTCAATTAATGCCCATATAATGGAATAAATATCTTAGTTTTTCCTTGCCTGGTGACCTCTTCTGAGTGCTTATCTGGGCTTATAGTAAATGAACTGATATAGGCTTCTAGGCTAGTGCTAATGTTGTCTTTTTATCCTTTAATGACAAGGTCCTGCTCAGAGATGAATGCTATGCTAACCTAAAATTTGCAAGTGACAAAGTAATACATTCATTTATTCAGATTCTTCAAGAAATCACTTCAGTGTCTGAGTATATGATTACATCTGCTAGCCTCCAATTCTACATGTTTTTAGTCATCAAACTATTCCTTTTGTAAGTATTTTCTTTTTAATTTGACAAAAAATGACAACACTTGTTTGATATATCCCATCTTTCCTTTGGTCTTCCCTTGTCCCTTCATTCAAGAAATATATTCAGTGCCTGCCATGTGTCAGCACTGTGCTAGGTTCAGGGAGGCAAGAAGATAAATGTGACCCACATCCTACCCACTAGCAGTCCTTAAATTAGCTTGTGATGACAAATACACATATGGACAAGTAATTATGATCAAAAGAGCAGCTATGCGAACAGAGGAAGAGAAGGGTGACTCCTTTCACCTTGGGAAAAAATACCAGGGACACAAAGCTGCATTAGACAATACCTCACCTTCAAAGATCTCACAAGATAGATGATTTTGCCTCTAAGGGAGGCAGGGAATACTTAACTAGGAGCAGATATATACATGAAAGAAAGATGTCTCAGTAGACACTTAGAAATACTGATCTGGAATTGAGGAGAAAGTCATGGCTGAAACTAGAAACGCAGTACCTGAAGAAACTACTCTGAATGCAATCTGAAAATTTTAAAAAAGCAATCAATTTTTTCAAATGATCAGTGGATTTTTCCCATAGACTTAATGTAGGATAATTTCGCAGGAAGTATTGGTTGTTTAATTATTTTTAATTAAGTACTGCAGAAACTAAGGTTTCTTCCTTTAAAGGGTTGTGCAGTATTTACAATTCAACCAGTCCCTTAACCTATCCTTGGGAAATCTTGGTGACTGGCCTGCCCATCCTATTTCACCTGGCTTCGGGTCACTTCAAAGACGTTTGTTATATCTGTGATTCCCTCGTTAAACTGACCAGCATTTGTAAGGTCAGACTGAAAATTCAGCTTTTCTCTGTCTTTAATTTTTTTTTTTGTATGGTTTGTGTGGTTTCACTTGGGGGACTTCTGAGAAGTATTTAACCTTTTCAAAATCATGTCCATTTGTATTTTGCAGAGCATTAATCATTTAACCCATGGTAACATGGGAGGAGGGGATACCTGGTTGCAATACAGGTAGAGAAAAATTGCTTGATTAAAGAATCAGGTATTCAATATGATTTCAGATGGATGAGCTAACATTTCCATTGCTGTTGCTGTGGTTGAAGTAGTTGTAAGGAAAGCACTTATTTCAGCTTGCACTCCTGTCTAGGGAACAAATGACCTGAAGCTGTCTTGGGCTGATGTGATGGGTAATGGTTAGGGCATCTCTGCTCCCTTCTCTCTCTTTGAGATGATTAAGAGAATTGATAACATGTTGAACTAAATGTCAGCCAAAATCAATAACTAGGAGGTAAGAGCAGGCTGAGACAAGTGAATTGACTCAGACAAATAAGCAGACCAAGGGAACAAAATCTCCAGCTGGGAAGGCTAAGCTGCCTCCTGGTGCTGTGCCCAAAAATATGAAACCTGCTCTTGGAACTGGATGTCACCAACTCCCAGAGACAAGGTGGGAATGGTGACGGGGTCAAGCAGGCTGCCTCTCAGCTAAGAAGACAGCTTCTTGGTACATACAGAGTCTCAACTGGACAGAAAAGCTTCTGAAAAATATAATTAAAGAACATGTATTCCCATGCAAAAATAATTCCATTAAAATCATGTCCAAGTCTACCTATTTTATATGATTCCCTACACTTTTAAAGTCATTTATTTCTACCTTAAATTAAAATCATTTTCCTTCATTTTATGAACTGCTGTTCCATTTTTATGATGATTCTCCCAGCAAGTTTAAGTTCCTGTGTCCTTGATTATATTATTAACTTGTTTGGTGATCTAACCTTTCAGATTGAGAGAGAGAGAGAGAGAGAGAGAGAGAGAAGTGTTTGAATGTCTATACTTACACATTTAGAGCCATCAGTTGCCCACAGCATGGAATATAGTTAGTGGCCAAGCCTAAAATATTTTTACTGTAGGCCGTAGCTTTTCTCTAGCTAAATAGGTGCATATTTGTAAATAAAGAAACCAGATTGTACTGAAGCCCTTCATGGAATTTAGTTTTTATATAACTTAAAAGTTATTTTTAAATATATCATTTATAGATGAGGTTTATATCAAAAATTGGAGGTATAATTGCTAAAAATGTTGATTAAAAAGAGTATTGATTTTCTAAACATAAAAAGATATTAATTTTCTAAACCTGAAAGTCATCATATGGATTACAGCAATAGCTTCCTAACTAGTCTTGCCTCCATTTTCAGTACCAGTCCATGCTAGGTCTATCCACGCCACACAATTGCTTAAAATTCTTTACAGCATGTGGTTGTCCAGTTATGGTCCCCAAACCAGCACCATCACCGTCATCTTGGCCATCAATGATTTCTGCTTCCTGGTATTCACATGCTTATCTCACCCTTTCCTATTGCGTGTGGGCTGGATTTAGTGGTTTACTTCTGCCAAATAGAATGTGGCAGATATAACGAGATGATACTTCCAAGATTAGGTTACAAGTCCGTGACTTTTACCTTGGAGGCTATCTTTTGCACTGCTGCTTGCTCGCTCTGACGGAAGCCAGCTGCCATCTGGGGAGTTTCCCTATGGAGAGGCTACCTGGTAAAGACCTGAGGAGGTCTTCAGCTAACAGCCAGCAAGGAACCGAGATTCTCAGTTCAACAGCTGGAGAGTAACTGAACCCTGCCAATAACCTCATGAGTGATTTTGGAGACAGATCTTCTTCCAATCAATCTTTCAAATGAGACTACAGCCCTAGCTGACACCCCGACTGCAATCTGCAGCTGAGTTCTTGACCCATAAAAACTTTGAGGTAATACATGTTTGTTATTTTAAATCAGTACATTTTTGGATGTTTTGTCAGGCCAGCCATAGATAATGAATATACCCTAAAACTTGCTAAAAATGCAAATTTTTGAGGATCCATTCCAGACCTCCTGAGTCAGAAACTTTGGGAGGGGGTGCCCAGTAGTTAGTATTTTAACAAGTCCTTGAAGTGATTCTGATGCATGTTCAAGTTTGAGAACCACTACTTTACAAGATGAAGTCTAAAATCATTAGCTAAGGCTACAAGCTAAGCCCTCTCTATGGCTCTTGTCTTTAACCTTTGCTCCCTCATCTTGTATTATTCCTTCCTAAGAATTCTCTGTTCTAACCAAACCAATTTCAGCAGCTACAGCTGAAGAAGCTTTAACAGCCACTGAATATCTTATTAGCTGTCAAAAACTATGTTAGGTAAGTTATACACATCATTTCATTTATTAGTAATAAATACTATCAAAGAAATGGTAGATACTACTTGTTGAGTGCAGACTACATATCAGGCTTTATTATAACCACTCTCTATGTAATATCTTATGAGAGTCTCCTAACCAAATCTTGTGAGGTTCATACTATTACTATTCCCATTTTACAACTCAGGAAAATAAATTTCAGAAAGATAAAGTAACTTGCAGGAGACCACATTGCTAGCAACTGGTAAAGCCAAGATTTGACATGAGACTGACTGTAGACTTTGGCATATTAAGCCAATGGGCCTCATTGTCTCCCAGAACACAGCATACAGTTCCTTGAGTTCCTAGGCCCTCTTGAGTCTCAAGGCCTCTTCCATCAAACTGAATTCAGAGGTAACTGTCTTTATGAAACTATCCCTAACTCTCTCTGGCAGAGATATACACACATTCATTCATTCAACAAATATTTAATGAAAGATTATTATATGCCCAGAAACATTCCATACATTACAAATGTAGCACTGGAAGATAAAACAGACCAACAGACAAAAATTGTTACTTTGCAGCTAACATTGTAGTAGGGGGAAGAAGCAGCCTAAAAAGAAATACTTGAAAAACATAAATAGCTAGTCTAGACAACAATAAGAAAATAGCATACCATAAAGCAGGGAAAGATTACAGAGAATTTGGTGGTGGTGGAGAGGGGGTTCCAATATTAAATGCAATGGTTAGGAGCTTGGCATTGAAATATAACATTTGAACCAAGTCCTGATATAGGTGAGGAAGGCGGTTTATGGCTGAGAAAGGAGAATAACATGATTAGATATGAGCAAATGTAAAGGTCCTGAGATGAGAGAGTGCCTGCCATGTTGGAGGAACATCCGGGAGATCTGTGTGGCTTCAGTGGAGTGGGTTAGGGGCAGGTAGCAGGTGAAGTCAGAGAGGAAAGTGGGGAAGGGAGATATCAAGAAGGGGCTTGCAACCCATTGTAAGAAATGTGGGGTTTTTCTCTGCATGGGATGAGAGGTCATGGAAAAGTGTTGAACAAAGGGAATGACAGGGTTTAATTTCGATCTCAGAAGATCACTCTGGCTGATATGTTGATAATAGACTGCATGGGCAAAAGTGGAAGCAAAAAGACTAGTTAGAACACTTAGGAACCTATTTCAGTAATTTAAGGTTTAGAATTTAGACCATTGAACATGGAAAGTTGGGCCATGATGATAGCAGGGAAGTGATAAGAAATGATTAAATTCTGGATACATTTTGAAGGCAGAGCTGATAGTATTTACTAAAGAATTTCATGTGAGGTGTGAAAGAAAAAAGAGTCAATGTTTTTGGCTTGGTCCTCTGGATAGATGGAGTTGTCTTTTACTGAGATAGGGAAGAATGTATGAGTTGTAGGTTTGGGGGAAAAGTTCAGGAATTTGGAAAGCTAAGTTTATGAAGCCTATTAGCTATCAAAGAGGAGATATCCATGTGGAAATCAGATAAGAGAAATTCAGAGGAGCAGTTAATGCTAGAGATATAAATTAAGGAGTCACCAGTTTATACACAATATTTAAAATCATGAGACTGGATAAAATCATTAAAGGAATGAATATAGATAAGATGCTTGGACTCTGTGAACAAATGTGTATACTCAAATATAGCTTTTTCTCACTCCTTAAATTCCATCTTAAACATTTATTAACTATCTACTGTGCGTCTGTCGACTGATTGGACATGGTTTGTCTGCCTGCATGTTTTTCTCCCCAACTAAAAGGACCTGTTAAGCCAGGGCTCATTTATGTCTGGCTTTGCATGCCAGGTACATATCATATGATAGGTTTTTAATCCCTGTTTTTTAAACAATCTATTAGCTCTAATCAACTCTGCTAATACTTGAGGTAAGAAAATAAGATACAAAAATTTAAAAAATCAATTATGGTCCATACATAAGAGAATGGCTACAGTTAAAATGCTGATGGAACATAAGAGAAAGCCATTTGTTTTAGTGTGGATCTCTTAAATTATACTTAATCATGAATGAATGTTTCTAGGAGGTGAAACTTAAAAGTAGGTTAGGAATTATATAAAAGGAACCTTAGGGATAATGAAAAGAAATGCATTAGAGGGAGCTGAGGCCTAGTTACTTCAAGTGTCCGCATTTCAAACTACACGTAAGAATCCAAGGAACATTTTGAAACTTCAGTCATTAGACTAAAGCCATACTTTCTCAGTGTTCTGCACCTGATGAAACCTGAGAATAATTTCATAAGACACGGCATAGAAGAGGGGGTTTGGAACCTGTAGGAAATAAGAGAAGATGAATAATGCTATAAGAAAACTATGGAATTAGGAGCTCGATTCTGCCTTATTCAGATCTTCAAAAAGATTGAAAAATTGTGATAATCATATGATATTATAGTCTGCATTACTGTATTCTTCACTTTGGAGTTGGGAAAAGACCAGCTCACTCTGGAAAGTGCTCTTATGTTCACTTTGAAGTAGCTGAGAAAAATCTGAGTGGAAGCAAACGAAAAAGATAATATCTTCGAGCAGTCTTTGGAGAAAGCTGTCACGGTACTTAGGTAATAATGCTGACTTATGAGATAAGGACTTTCTCCTACCCCAGACAATACCCTCTAATGAATAGTATCAATAAGGAAAATTTATCAATATTGTAAATTCAAAGTAAACTTTATTTTTATTTTGCTATTTTTATGAGTCCACATTTAATTTGAGTAAAGCACAATTCTTAGCCAGAATGCTTTTCAATGAGAGCAATACATTTGCTCACATTGAGTCTGAAACTGTTCAAGCCTTATTTTGTATCACTTTCTTTGACTACACTTCAGCTTAGGGTGAGAAAATTAATGCTTAATGTAATATGTGCTTTTCAATCTAAGTTTAATCATCTTGGGTTATATGAAGTCATAGCAGTAAGAGATGGGGAAAGGAAGATACAATTATCCAAAGTCATTCAATACAATTTAATAAACATTAATCAAGTTTATCCGGTACTTAAGGAACTTCAGCAGGTGTTGTATAGGTATGCAGGGGAAAGAAATAAAAAACAATCTCTGACTTTGAATAATTTACAAAATGGTAGGGAGAAATCATGTAAGTAAAGAGGGAATAAGAGAATCATCTTAAATGCTATTAATAATAGGGTTATGTATCTTATACTTGTATAACAATATTAAGCAAGAGATCTGGCATGAGATAAATCTAATAACTATTTGTTGAAAAAAAAATGAATGATTGGAGAGAGTGTATCACACAGGACTAGCAAAACACTAGTCCAAGAGGCTTAGACAAGAGGAATTTATTTTAAAATCAAACTTAGAAAGAACTCCTGAGGCAGGTTGTCCTGCAGTTGGATAATTCAGCAGCTCAATGATTACAGGACTCTGGTTTTGCTATACTTTGTATTATTAATATATTCTGTGATACATTTGGACTTTTCCTCATGTTCATAAATCGGCTCCCACCATTTCAACCATCAATTGCACATATAAAAATATCCAAAATCATTAGGGGAAAAGGGAATCTTCTTAGGAGTATTTCTCTTTTGTATTTTTATCAGAGAGGTATTTTATCAGAAGCTTGCCCCTCTTCCTCCTCTGCCACACACACTTTCCATTATGCGCTTTTGCAAGAATCAGACAGCCAAGCCCAGAAATGAAATCTGGGAAAGAATACATGTGACCTTTGAGCTTTTGTTGTGAGACATGAGCTCTACAAGAAAAAAGAAAAGGAAGAAAAATAGCTGTTGGGTAGGAAGCCAATAGTGGATGCTCTTGGGAATATCATCATTGGGTAATTTCTCTGAGCAACATACTACCTTCCTCTTTCCCCCTCCTGTGACTGCCATCCCAGGTGTTCCACCAGGCACACACACTCCCCACACATCTCTGCCTCTCAGGTCCTTGGCACCTGATGCTTGCAATATGTGCCACCTCTGTGCTTCTGTGTCTTGTTTTATTGTTAACAACCATTTTATTGTACATACAAGGTACTGTTCTTAGTACTTCATGAATTTTAACTCATATAATTTTCAAATCAACCCTATAAGGTAGATATTATTATCACCATCTCTGCTCATAGATAAGGAAACTGAAGCTCAATGAGGTTAAGTAACCTGTCGACAGTCATATAAACTGTAAAGTGCTGAAGGGTATGAAAGCAGGTCAATCCGATCCACAGTGGGTACCTTTACCACTTTGCTGTGTCAGCTCCTCAATGGCTAAAGGAAACCTGGTGTCCGCTTTGACTTGCAAGCTCAGGCCCCCTGGAAGGCTGATTCTAGGAGTAGTAACAGACAGTGCTATGACACACTTGATCAAGTAGCAAGCTGTGTTATCTAACATCCCTGGGGTTTAGTTTCTCCTGCTGTAATACAAGGAAAAACATGACCTCTAAGGTCATTTTCATTTTAAATACTCGATGATAGAATGGACAATTATCTGGAGTACCTTTGACGAGAGTTGGAAGTCAGCCTCTTATTTTCTTAACAACACTGGTCTTCCTAGTCTCATTCTTGTCTCTTTACAATTCATTGTCCACACAGCAAATTGAGGAATAGTTTAAAAAATTGAGCCAATAAATCATCTTTCCCTTAGCTAAAGGAGGCATACGGCTTGTCATTGCTTTTTGAAAATATCCAAAGTCCTTAAAATGGCCCAAAGACCCCACGTGATTTGACCCCAGGCTAACTCTCTTTTCTCATCTAAGATGCCCAGCCAGGTGGACCTCCCTCCCGTTCTCTGCCACAGCAAGCTGTTTCCCGCCTTAGGACCATCACGTCCTCAGCTGTAAGCACTCTCCTCGCCCCTGCTCTTCACAGCGCTCCTTCTCATTCAGTTCTCAACTCAGATATCAGCTCGCAGTGCCTTTCCCTGGCCACACTGTCCAGCGTAAGGCCCTCTCAGCCTCTCTGCTGACACAGTCCTTCTTCATCACGCTGTCCTGCTCTGTTTCCTTCACACGATTTTACCATTTTCTAATATTATCTTGCTCATTAATTTGAGGGCACAGATGTCTATTACTTAACTTAAAATAGTGATACGTTATTGAGAAGAAGCTTCCCATTTTTGTGAAAGATGATTATAATATGTGGATGCTTAATTAATTGAAAATAGGTTTTCAATTAAATATTTTTAAATTAAATAAAAGCATGTATAAAACTGTCTTCTAATTATCATATTTTGTGTTTATTTTTTAACTTTCATTAAATATGTATAATAAATATAAGAACATATATAGACACGGTCCTATTTCCAAATCAGTGAAAGGGATTAATTTTCCTTGGAGCTTTTAAAAAATATTAGTACTCAAATCGTTACTATTACATGAGCTCTCTCATTCAAAGCTTCCAAAGGAAGAAAAAAAATATTCTCCACGTTATCAAACCGTTATCTTTCTCTTCTAAGAAGTGGTTGAATTTTATGGATTTGGTAGAAACGGGTTGGCCTATAAAAAGTTTTCGGTTGATAGTGAGTATCTGCACTCGGCATCTGCTTTGCAAGCAGCTCCAATATTAGATGACAGCAGTGGATTGACTGATTGGGATTGATGACAACGGGCTGCTCTTAATTCCCTATTCTATGATGATTCAATTTACTCCTGCATCTAATAATTCTTAAAAATATGATTGGCTTAAATTCTGTAATAATCTAGAGTTTGTAATATATCTTGATAAAGAGCAAAAAGGTATTCCCTGAGGTGCATGGCAGCATAATGTTAAATTCCGTATTTTCTTGGAAGCAAATAAAACATTGTGAATGCTATTTCTATTTTGGCCGTTGAAAACAAGCACATATATCCTGCTTGGTGGCCTATATCAAAATGTAGATGTTTGTCTTGTTTTAAAGTTAATGGAGGTAGTATCTGGGGACATGTGGCTGGGAAGGGCAAATATTGTCAAGGCATGAAGCAGTCGGTTTATTCTTTTCTCTCTTCTTATTAGATATATTGGACATCTCCTTCCATATGAGGCAATTTGTCACATTAGGTTATTAGCTGTATGAGAATTAGCTCTCAAATCAAACTCAATAAATCAGGTCTTGAATTTTAGAATACTTGTAAAACCTATTAAGAGTTTCAGTGCTACTTAAATAACCAGATGCAGGCAAAATGCATTTTCAGTGCTCTCTGTTCAGTTTATCACTTTTAAACTGTCAAAGCTGCAGCAATTTTAAAACTTTTAAGCTAATCATTCTTCACTTATAAGAATATGATATCTCAGTAAGTAGCAAGGGCCTTGGTAAAAATGTGCAATCTGATATTTGTCACTTAAATGAACTGGAAGGATAGATGGATGGATGAACATATTGTGCAGACTAAGGTACACTGTGCAGTTTCACTCCACAGACGATGAGTGTCTACAATGAGGCACCATGTTGGGGATAGGAGAAATCAAGTTAAAGGGGTAAATTTTGACCTTTAGACCTATATGCTAGCAGGGAGATTGTCACTAACACTGAAGCTCATCACCATGTGCTATGTGTGGTTGGTAAAAAGTACTTTGGGAAAACTGAGGTTAGGAACTGGAGATTTGGCCTAAATTTGCCAGGCAAAGAGGGTGTGTATTAAGTTATTCTGGACAAATGGAACAGCATAAAGTGTGAATCAGTGTGGCGTGTTGGGGAAACTACAAATAGCCAACCACTGTAATGACAAAGCAGAGGTACAGGAGTGGAAGAGAAAATGATGGAAGATGAGGCTGGATCATACAGGGTTTCATAAACCATGTTGAGGAGCCTGCACTTTAACTAATGAGGTAGTGAGGAATAATCAAAAATTAAAATATTCTGGTAGAAAAATGGAAGGTAGATTTGAGAGTCAAAGACCAGAGATCAAATCATGTCTCCTATTGCAGTTATTAATTATCAGTGCAGGTCTCTCATCATCAAGTGAAAAGTGGGAGCCCTCCTTAAATCCCACATTCATAAGCAAGGAACTGTGGGCAAAGGAAGTACATACATAAAAACTGACTATGAAGTCACGAAAGATCAATTTTGACATGTGGCTTCAGGAGTCAGGTTCATTATTGTACCATTACAGCTCATATTTTGGTATTAAAATTACTATTATGTTTCTAATGTCTTTTAAGCTACTCTTACCAAATTCCAATTTGAACTTTTTTGGGGAAAGGGGGTTTCAGAGATAAGTCAAAAAATCTTTGCCTGATGAATCCCATTTGAAATTATCCACATCTTTATATAGCCATAATATTAAACTTGACTAACTCTTCTTTAGGACAGGGCTGTGGTTTCATACCTTGTTGAAAAGAACTTCCCATTTGTGTGAAAGACAGTTACAACATTTTGGAAGTCAAAATATTAACCCTTACTCTCCATTTACTTGCAGCCTATTATTCTACAATGCTATTCAGATTTTCCCCCCACACCTTTCTTTCCCCACATTATTCCTTCTCTCTGTGTGTCTTTAAAAGTCTTTAAAGTTATCAAACTAGAAGAAAGACCACAGTACAACTCCCTGGGTCTCAAAGGTATGTGTGTGGAAGTAGAAGGAAGGGCCAGGGACTTCCTGAGTCTTTAACAACAACTATACAATTTTCCTCTCTTGTTTTCTGTCTTGAGTCAATCTCTGCACCCACTCTAAGTTTCTTCTTTGTCTTTTATAAATGTTTGTCATGAAGTCTACAACTGAGAAGCTAATTTTTTAGGAAGTGCTGAGTTTCTTGTGTTTCCCACATTTTAAATATGGTCTTTTTAATATCTGGGGGGATATTTTATGTAGAATTCACTTCTATGGCTACATGTTATTGGTTATAACTCTAAGCTCAGCACCTGAACATGTTTTATAATTTTTTCTTTAACACTATGACTTAAATAGTTACTAAAGAATAAATTAGATCATAAACTGAGTACACAATGAAGTTCCAGGATCCTCAATTTAGTCATAGAGATACAAATGACATGTAACCAGATGCTGTTGTAAAGTAGTATATAAAATCATTATAAATGTCACACAAAAAAATCTTAACTGTGTATGATTTGTGTAGGATCAACTTTGATATTTATAAAACAAAAACATGTACCTAGTTCTGCATATGTATTCAGGCACTTAACATACTCGTGGATTTAAAAATTGTGTAGCCAACACAACTGCTCCAGTGGCTAACTTGGGACACATAGAATTAGCTATTTATGTTCTTATTATGAGGGGCAAGTCACTAATAGCACCTGTAATTAACCACCTGTTCACCTAATTACAGAATCACGGATTAGATATTCTGGAAAGCAATTCACTTTCCACATTTCAGATTAAAGACACAAATTTACATAATAGGAGAACATTTATCCCACTAATGGTTTCTAATAAATTCATACTCAATTTGCTTTAAGAAAAGTCACATTTGGGACATGAATTTAAACACTATATTTTTAAGATTTTTTCCCAGATGCTGTGAAAGCTACAAGAAGCAAGGGCTCCACAAAAGAAATCTATTTTGATGCGATAATTATGAAATAATGCATGAATTTTTGAAACACAAAAAATCAGATTTAGAGCTTGAAAGAAATAAGACTATTCTTTCCTCACTCCAAAATATTCTTATTTAAAAAACAGAAATAAAATTCACTAGTGATCTTTGGTTGGGTCTTTTTGGATAATATAACCACACAACAAAACCATTCATGATATCAGAAATATATGGACAGGAGTCCCTGGATAGGATTGTAAGAAAGAGATGAATTTCACTCATTCATTTCTTTATTCACTCAACAAACATTTAATAATCAGTTACTTTGTACCAGCCACTGTTTCAGGTGCAGCAGTGAATAAAAAAGACACAAATATGCCCCCCTTCCATGGGGCTGGCATGGGGGCAGGGGGAAGTAATAAGTGGGATAAATAAATAAAATATACAGTATTTGTACAGCAGATGCTAAGTAGAATAAATAAAGCGGGAGAAGGAAGATAGATTCAGGTTGGGGACAGGGATATTTCATAAGAGTGGCCAGAGAATGCCTCACTAAGAAGGTGATACTTGAGTAAATTCTTAACAGAAATGAAAAAGCAAGCCACACAGTTATCTAGAGAGAAAGCACTCCAGTTTGTGCAAACGCTACTTTTGGAGGGTGCTTAATATCTATGAGGAAAAGTGAGGTGGCCAGAATGCAGAATGACCAGGAGAGAAGTAGGAAGCCAAGTAGGAGAGGCAGGCAGGGAGCAGGCAGTTCACATGGAACCTTGAAGGACATATTGAAGATGTAGGTTTCTATTTTGGGTGAATAGTCTGGGAGGAACTTTGTTAACTGATATTATGGGAAAGGAAAAAAAAATACAGGCTGTGGAAGTTTCGAAATTGAGACACTAAGAAATTGGGGCATCTTAGTTATGACCAAGTCTAAGTACTCTATTTTAAAATGAGTCAAACAAGGTACGTAGTGATTGAGATTTGCCCACTTGTGGCAAGTAAAAAGCAGGATTGGAACTAGAAGCTAAATCCTAACTCAATCACATGTGCTGTTTCAAAAGGTCACAGGCAGGGCTCAGGAAGGAATGTGCCTTAGCCTCAAGGAGACCAGAAATTGGTATTGATGAGTTTAGAATCAGTGACCCTAACATTAACAATTATTAACAAAATGTTGGGAGGAAATGAAATTCTCTAACATTGTGCTTTGATCTAATTTCAGCATGTATTTCATTTATTGAATATTTTTAATTAGAGAGCATGTTTCATGAGAAAAATGTCAAGTGGCTAAACTGATCTCTTCCTATGCTTTCTTTACAGGGGTTCATTTAGAATGATCTCGAAACCTGGCTTGGGGACCTATGACGGTCCTCTGTGATTTGCATAGTCAACGTGCATCTGTCTTTTGTTTATAATGGTGTATGAGTGTATGTGCATAGGCAGAGCTTCATGAGAAAGTGTTCTCTGGCCATTTAGTTTCGTTGGTGAAGGCCTGAAGCTAATTAAGTTGAGAGCATGAGCTCTTCCCTATGTGAGCTTGTACCTTGGCCCCAGTACAGCTGCAGAATACATCCCAAACCCTGACCAGCTGTCTTGAAAATTCATGCCCTTGGTTATAAGAAGAACAGAGCCACACAAGTCAATCACTGCTGATGGGAAAATAATTGCTCAGCTCACATACCATACTGATGGTTGTTTAGCAGTATCCTCTTAATACAGGCAATCCACTGATTAGCCTTGAGTCGGAGTAATGCTGGTTACTTCCCTGCCACATGACAACGAAGGCAGCTGAACAGTCATTTTGTCTCTCAGTGTGAATGTCTCCTCATGTCTGTGGGAGCCTCTGCTGAGAGCTCCTCTCTCAGTGGGTCTCTTTGAGTGGGAGTATGTACAGTCTAATCTCGGATGTGATCAAATAAGATTGCTTTTCATTTTGGTTTGTTTGTTTTTCTGTACTTTTCTTGAAAGGTTGAGTCTGGCTACATTTCTCATGAATTGTGGTCGTATTTACTCTAACCTTATATATCAGGTATTAGAGGCTTTTGGATTCAAAGCATAAACTTGCTGATATAATATTGCTAATTAATATGTTGCTATTAAGCTTAGAGTCTTTCCACATTTTCCAAGATGCTATGCTTGCATCTAAGATGCTTAGAAGGCCAAAATGATGTTTTGAAAGAGATCAGTTTCTAAAATGGCATATTTGATGAATTATCATCTAGGCTACCATGCAGGAGACAGTATGCAATAGAGGCAGGAATACTGACTCTAACAACTGTTATGTTGTTAAACAATTAGGTTACCTTGAAGTAGGAGCATTTCCTTTCTATGGATCTCAATTTAATAATTGCTTTAGATAAAGTGATCCCTAAATTTCCTTCAAAACATAAAAAAATTTCTAATTTATTCACTTTATATTGCATCACTTACGCGCACATATGGTAGTAACATTCGTTGGGTGTCAGGCAGATGGGAGGGGGAGGAGAGGATGGGTATATTCACACCTAACAGGTGCGGTGCCCACTGTCTGGGGGATGGACACATTTGTAGCTCTGACTGGGGCAGGGCAAAGGCAATATATCCTAAACATTTGTACTCCTGTAATATTCTGAAATAATATATATATATATAAATAAAATAAAAAACCTGAGGAATAAAAAAAGTCAAAGTGAAAATATATATTTGCAGTGAGGATAAACTAGTTGTAGTTAAGACAATGGATGTTGGTCCCAGACAGCTCCGATTTCTCAGATCATTTCCCACTTCCTAGCTGGGTAAGCTTGTGCAATTTACACAACTTTAAAAACCATTCTCCTCATATGTAAAATAGGATGAAAATCCATAAATAGTTTTTGGGAGGGTTAATTTAGGAAACATATAAAGTACTTAGGTGAATGGCACATAACAGTAAAATACGGTAGCTACTGTTTTCTCCTTTACCCATTCCTACATATAATTTATGTATATAAGTAATTCCATTATGTCAATCACATAAAAATAAACAAAAAATTCTTCACATAAAATGCACCTTTATCCAATAGATAGATGTCATAATTTGAGGAACACTGAAGACTCACCCACAATAAAATCTCTCACTGAGTATGGAATGCCTGAAATTCCTGCATTAGCAGTTACTTTTTTACTAACAGGGTACTGAAGAACCAGTCCTAATATTGGTGAGTCACACAGGCATTTACTGGCATTTGAGTGCCTGAGGGGACAAGTCCTTGTGGGGGCTGCTGCCAGGACAGCTGTGTGTTGACAGCCACGAAAGGCAAATGGGTGAGTAGCGGTGAGCAGCATGGAGCCAGCTAGAAGGGCAAACCCTGGTGAAGCGTTACCTTGGGGAAGCCCTTGACAGTCAGGTGCAGCCGGGTATCTGGTGTCGGGAAGTGGTAAAGGAGACTGAAAGGAGATTGAACAACTCCAAAAATACCAGAGTCACTGCATGCTGAGTGACAGGACTTGACGGGGCACCTGCCTTTATAGCTGCATGTGGACTTGAATAGCAGTTATCTCATGTTGAGCAATTTTTCTTAGTATTGGTCAGTTTTCAAATAGAAATTCTTGGGCCTAGAATAAACTGGGAAACCAAGATCTGCCTACTAAGAATACAGCCAGGCACTAGTTAATGTTAGAAGTCAAATAATACTTTCCTCCTGACGGGCACAAAGCAATTTTTCTCACATTAATATTTTTCCTCCTATAACCCTTGCTTTCCTTAGTCATTTGAATTATGATGCGAATTTTCTTTATGCAGCCCTCCCTTTTCATATTAATGGAACTTTACAATGAAATATTCTTATTTCTCATTATAATTCATTAACTTAGCATTTTATAAACTTAATATTGTAAATCTCATTAATTTGGAATTCAGGGAAGAAAAAAATAGCACCTCCAATAAAAAGGCGTTCATTGTATCTGTGAACTTATTGTAATCACTGAAGAACCTGACACTGAGCCAGCCTCCTTCTCCAAGGAAGAATTTATGAGAGAGTCAAATGACTTGTCAATGGGTGTGTGGAGTGTGGGGGTTATTAAGATTTTTTTTAAATCTCATTTTTCTTTTGGCACATTTACGCGGTGAACTCTTGAACACTGGCTGTCACGAATAAGTTTACCAGTAACCTGTTGTGATAGAAGGATGGTACCACATCCGAATCATTACATAGCTATGTTTGAGCCACAAAAAACTCGGAGAATTGGCAGCTGAATAATATATGTTGGTAACATGAAAGACCTTGAAACAGTTAACCACAAACTGCCTGTAGCAAGTGTCTTCCTATGATGACATCTTTCCTAATGCTGGGACAATATTGCTGAATAAAGTATATGTGACAGAGACGGCTATATTCTCCAAAAAAAATTTCTTCCTTTTCTTCCTGGGAACACAGTATATTCCAGGCTTCCTCCTTGAAGTTAAGTATGGTCACGTGATGCAGTTTTAGACAACAGAATGTACATGGAAGAGATGGACACCATTTCGAGGCCTGGGTTATTAACACCTTCCATACTTGCTCTTTCATGTTATTCTCTACTTTCTCTTTTATGTTATTCTCTACTTTCTGTTGCCTGGAATGGACCTGACCCCAAAGCAACCTGTGAAGACATGTTAAAGGTGCCAACATATTCATCAACCTGATTGCAGAAGGACAGTGTGGAGGAAGGCTACTCTGCCAACCTCTTCACCTATTTCTTCTGTTACTTGAGGAAGAAAAAGGTATCTGTTATGTTTAGCCATTGCACATCAAGGGGCTCTTTCTTACCGCAATCAGCATACTGTAACCACTAGAGTGAATACTATAGTTTCAGAAACTGCTCTTTTAAGTCACTGATTTATTTGTTTGTGTGTGTGTTTGTTTGTTTTTCATTCACCACAGCATAAGCTAATCCATCCAACTAACCACAGGAAATGTATTTTCATAGATTTACTTTGTCATTTTGTGAATTGATGAGGTATTTAGCAAAGG
>CAUYSK010069877.1:0-25596 GCA_963575035.1 Avahi laniger
CCCACTTGTTCATGATAATCTTTTTAATGTGTTGAATTTGGTTTGCTAGTATTTTGTCGAGGACTTTTGCATCTATGTTTATCACAGATCATGGCCTATAGGTTTCTTTTACTGTTGTATTTTTGTCTGGTTTTGGTATCAGGGTGATACAGGTCTTGTAGAATGAGTTTGGGAGTATTCTCTCCTCCTCGGAGTTTTGACTAATGACTGAATCTAATTAAAGGTTAAAAGAACATGATTTATCTATCTGCTTGAGACTATTGCTATTTTTTCAATTAATTTTGTTGTTGAAATTGGATTTTTATTCATCTATCTTACATATTAAATCCTATTTTTGTTGTGAAGAATGAAACATGACACTTATCTCTCACCACTCACAAAAATTAATTCAAGATAGATAAAAGACTTAAATGTAAGGCATGAAACCATAAGAATTCTAGAGGAAATGTAGGAAAAACTCTTTTAGATATCAGCCTAGGCAAAGAATTTATGAATAAGACACCAATGGCAATCACAGCAGCAATAAAGTATTTTTAATTAAGGTATGTACACTTTTTAGACATGTTATTGTACACTAAATAGACTACAGTATAGCATAAACGTAAATTTTTCTATGTACTGGGAAACAAAAAAATTCATGACTCACTTCATTGAAATATTCACTTTATTACAGTGGTCTCAATCTGAACCCACATGTCTGAGTTATCCCTGTATTTCTTATTGTGTGTTTGGTAGATCATGTCTTTGAAGGAATTGGTCCATTTCATCTAGGTTATCAAATCTGTGAGTGTGGATTTGTTCGTAATATTTTTCATTATCCATTTAATGTCCTTGGGATCTGTAGAGATATCCCCTCTTTTATTTCTGAGATTCATAATTGTGTTCTCTCTTTCTGTTGGCCTGGCTTATTTATTTTATTAATCTTTTCAAAGAACTAGCTTTTGGTTTCAATTATTTTTCTCTATTGATTTACTGTTTTCAATTTCATTGATTTCTACTCTAATTTCTTCCAGCTTTGAGATATGATTGAGGTATGATTAACAAAAATTGTATACACTTAAGGTATGAAATGTGATGTTTTGATTATTCTAATTTTTTTCTTCTGCTTACTTTCATTTAATTTGCTCTTATTTTTCTAGTCTGCTAAAGTCTAGATGATTGATTTTGGATCTTTCTTTTTTTCTAATGTATGCATTCAATGCTATAAGTTTCCCTCTAATTTCCACAAATTTGCTTTCACTAATTCCACAAATTTTGATAAGTTATGTTTTCATTTTCCTTTGGTTCAAAACATTTTTCAAATTTCTCTTGAGATGCTTTTGTGACTCACATGTTATTTAGAAGTGTGTTGTTTAATATTCATGTATTTTGGAATTTTCCAGTTATCTTTCTGTAATGGATTCCTAGGTTTAATTCTATTGTGATCTGAGAAGAGAGATTGCATAATTTCCATCATCTTAAATTTGTTACGGTATGTTTTATGGCCTAGAATGTGACCCATCTTGGTGAATGTTTCACATGAGTTTGAGAAGAATGTGTACTTTGTTGCTGTTCACTATATCCAGTTTATTGATGGTGTTGTTGAGTTCAACTATGTCTTTACCGATTTTCTGCCTCCTAGATCTGTTTCTGATAGAGGGATGTTGAAGTCTCCAGGTATAATATTTCTCCTTGCAGTCCTATCAGTTTTTGCCTCATGTAGTTTGACGCTCTGTTATTAGGCACATGCATTTTAAGATTGTTTTGTCTTCTTGACTCCTTTACCATTATGCAATGTCCTTTATTTCTGATTACTTTCCTTGCTCTCAGCTGTGTCTGAAATTAATCTAGCTGCTTTTTTCTTTAAATTTTTTTCTTAAAACTTTTTAAAACTTTTCTTTTTTCTTAAAACTTTATTAAATATTAACTGTATATATTTATGAGATATTAGAGTAATGTTATATGTATACAATGTGGAATAGAGAGCGAGTGGTGGTGAAATAGTGAAAGGCGTTTTCCACAGCTTGTTGAGAATTGAATTATTTTTCCTCACAAGAAGTAGTCCAAAGCCTGAAGAAGAGGTAGTCAGTTGGTTCAAGGTCTGGTGAATATGGTGGATGACAGCGTTTCCAAGTCCAGCTGCTACAGTTTGAGCAGCATTGTTTGTGTGACATGTGGTTGAGCATTGTCTTGCAAGATGATTGGCCTGTCTCTAATGACCAATCTCAGCTGCTTAATCACAAGTGCCCTCATCATTTTGTCCAATTGGTTGCAGTAGACCTCCACTGTAATCAGTTGACCAAGTTTCATGAAACTGCAGTGGATAACACCAACGCTGGACCACTAAACAGACACCATTAGTTTTTTGGATGAATATTAAGTCTTGGACTATGTTTCAGCACTTCATCTGTAGCCAACCATTGTGCCAAACACTTGCGACTATCAAAAAGAATCCATCTTTCATCACACATAACAATATGGTGTAGATATGGTTTGCCTTTATGTTGTGACAGCAAAGAAAGACAAACTTTGAGATGGTTTTTTTTCTGATGCTCGTTTAATTTACACAGTACCCGTCTACCCAGCTTCTTTCCCTCGCCCATTTGTTTTAAATGGTCCAATATTGTTGGAATAGTAATGTCAAATCTTGATGCTAATTCACAAGGAAGCTGAGATGGATTTGCTTTCACTACTGCTTTTAGCTCATCATTATCCATTTTGGTCTTAGGTTGCCCACATGACTCATTTTCAAGATTAAAACCACCAGAACAGAACTACTCAAACCTCAAACCATTAATGTACTGTGTGTTCATTAGCCACATCCTTCCCAAACACTTCATTGATTTTGAGCTGTCTGCACTGCACTGGTTCCACACAGAACTCGTATTAGAAAATAACAGGAATTTTTGACTTACCCATGGTTTCACAAAAATTGCTGTAAAAAAACATGTGAAAGATAAGCCAAACATGCATTTGCAAGACTGAGGATGTACCTTCATAACAAAAACAAAAACCAAGAAGTGTCAAAATAAAATGTCAGAGATACCAACTGTCACACTTAGTACTTAAGGAAATCAGGCATTTCATACTTAATAACCTAATATTTCTTTGCTGAGACTTTCTTTCCATTTCAGGAGTATTCACTATTATCTTGGAGAATTTTTATAATAACTATTTAGAAGTCTTTGTCAGATAATTCCAACATCTGTGTCTTTTTGGTGTTGACTGATTTTTTTCTCAATTATTTGTATGTCGAGTAATTTTGTATTATATTCTTGACATTTTGAATATATGAATTTCTGGGTCTTATTTAATGACACATAGAATTTTATTTTTCGTTTTGTTTTAGTAGACATTTAGTACAGCTGAACTCAGGCCAAAAGTTCCAACCAGCATACTGTTAGCTGTGTTTCCAGTATCAGTCCAGTTTTTAAAACCTTTACAGTGCTATTGGGATCTGTCTCATGTGCACACAACCAGCAGCTACTGTAAGACTTGGCTGGCAATCTCTCCTGTAGTTCATTTCACAGTCTAATATATTCTTTTTCATTTTTTTTTTTTTTGAGATAGAGTCTCACTCTGTTGCCTGGGCTAGAGTGCCGTGGTATCAGCCCAGCTCACAGCAATCTCAAACTCCTGGGGCTCAAGCAATTCTTCTGCCTCAGCCTTTCAAGTAGCTGGGACTACAGGCATGCGCCACCATGCCCAGCTCATTTCACAGTCTATGTATTCTGTTCAGAGTCAGTGCAGCTGCAGGGTGAACACGTACTCCTAAACTATAAGGGGTTGCTTTCCCAAGTCCCTTTCTCTCCACAACGTCCCAGTACTTTCTGATTTCCTAGGGCTCATCCGGACAGTCCTCCAGTCAAAACGCTGGGGCTTTAGAGGCTATGCTGCATGTCTGATGATGCTCGGGGGAGGACAGAGAGTGAAAATAAGCAATGGGAATTTGTTTTACTCTGTTGGTACCATAGGTCTTTCAATGGAAGGAAAGTTACCCCTTGCTCAGTTTTGGTTTCTTCACATTAAGCTTTCCTTTATTCTAGCTGAAAATGACCCTTTCTTCTCATTAGTACCATCTTGACTCCTTTATAATACTTACATACTTTGAAAAATAATTTTCTGATCAAATCTTCTCTCCCCCAATAACTATAATAAAGGGTACAGATTTATGTCAAATGTGTGTGATAGCAAAGTGTTTTTATTACACTTCAATGACAATACACATAAAAATTCAAAGTTCAAAAAATTTCTATGACTAGCCAATAAATTGCTATAACTTTTGCCAGCTAATGCTCATGCACCCAACCTTGCAAACACAGTATTTTTCAAGAACTGTTCTGGAAAATCTTGATTATCATAAAAATAACAGGCAGAATACTCCATTGTTCTTGAGCTTTCTCCTGAAACTCTGAATAGCAACAGATTGCTAAGCAAATGTAGCTTAGGAAATTCTGAAAAGCCCAGCTTCAGGAGACAGATTCAGTTACAATGTGAAACACATTTTAATTCCAGCATTCTAGTGTAAATAACTGGTGGATTCAAGGAGATCCAAGGTTTGATGAGTGACCATAGTTGATAATGCTGACACCAATGTTAGCTATAACAAACTGAGATGAAATGGAGAAAATAATATTGAAGTAACTGATGTAGTAGAAGTATCTTCAGTCTGATTAGAATACACAAATAAAAGTTGAGAGGTTATTAGTAAGATCAAAAGACAATACCTTCAGATAGAGAGAATGAGAAGGAATCAATGATTAAGGAAACATACTTCACTATGACGATGAGCAAATTAAGGAGAAAGATGAAAAAAAGCAGGTAAAAGGATATGGGAAAAAAATAGTTCAGGATGAAGAAAAAAAATTCTCTCATAATAGCAGGGGAATTCCACAGACAGATAAGAGGTTTCTTAGTAAAAACAAAAATGTCAAGTTGAACTAAAACAGGTACGAGGTTCTGAAAGAGGAAAAGGTTTGCATAAAAGTGACCTACTCTCATCCAGCCACACTCTTTCTGTTTCTCAAAAGCAATACAGTTTCATAAACTTTCTTGCTCAAAGCTCCAAATTTATATACCGCCACCTCTAAAGAGGCAGAAGGATACCAACCTAACCTGAAATGTTCCATATCTCTGCACTTACCTCCTTCTCCTCTGGCTTGAGGAATGGTGTGATTTGAAATACATCAAATATAAAGACATAAATTCCATCAGAAAAGAATTTTATAATGTCTTTATATTATGATCATTATTGTAATATCTGCTTTCATAATTTTATGCAGATAAAAATGATGTTATAATGATGGTTTAAAGCTGGTTCAATCACAATTTTAAAAGCTTATTTATAAAAAGTTAAAATAGGCTGGGTGCGGTGGCTCACGCCTGTAATCCTAGCACTCTGGGAGGCCGAGGCGGGTGGATCGCTCAAGGTCAGGAGTTCAAGACCAGCCTGAGCAAGAGCGAGACCCTGTCTCTACCAAAAATTATTTGGACGACTAACAATCTATATAGAAAAAAATTAGCCGGGCATGGTGGCGCATGTCTGTAGTCCCAGCTACTTGGGAGGCTGAGGAAGTAGGATTGCTTGAGCCCAGGAGTGTGAGGTTGCTGTGAGCTAGGCTGACGCCACCGCACTCTAGCCCGGGCAACAGAGTAAGACTTTGTCTCCAAAAAAAAAAAAAAAAGTTAAAATAGAAGACTATTAAAAATAGCTAAAAAGGTAACACATGTCAGTGTTTAATGTTTCTGTAACAGTTGGTAAGGCTTACATCTAAATCTGATGCAGAACTCTTAATGGCATTGAAACAGTTCTTTCTTAGCCACATGGTATTCACTGGTACTATGAGTCTGGCTATGGGTACCACTTCTTGTCTTCAGCTGTGACTGTGCAATATCAGCAAGAGCACTTTGAATCTTTTCCAGAAGCATGTCCCCTCGATAAACAACATCCTCCAGACAAGTGGCAGCTTCATGGTTTTCTTCTTCTAGCTTATATAAGCTAGCAGCCTTTATAAGACAAAAATTTAAAAATGATTAGAGTTAAGAAGGAAAGAAACTATAGCAGAGAGATTTAATTTTAAATCTGAATGACTTTATGACCATTGCAATACATTTTTTCAGTAGCAGAAATTCTAAAAATCAGATAACTTAAGAATTTTCCTTGCATGAATTATCAAACAGAATGAATTTTCAATTAGAGATCTCTAGATATCTATATGTGACTCTCTTCCACATTACTTTTGGATATATTATTCTACTTCACATACAGAATGCCACCCTCCTCTCATTCTTCACTGGGAAGAGACAAACTGAGGAAAACTGGGGATTTCCTTATAACTCAAAACTGGACAACTATATACATTCAACACAAGCTTCAATAGACTGTACCAACTCCCAATTAGTAAAACTCTCATCATAGAGTAACTTTGAATACTGTAACAAAATATGCTATGTTTTGAATGTTCCAAAATTCATAAGGTTAAAATCGAATCCCCAATTTGTCATAGTATTAAATGGTAGGGCATTTAAGAAATAATTAGGTTATCAGGGCAGAGCCCTCATAGATCGGATGAGGACCCTTGAAAAAGGGCTCCACGTTGAAGGGGAAGCTCTTGCTGTCTTGCCTTTCTGCCTTCCGCCATGTCAGAAGTAAAAATAAGGCCCTCAATAGATGCTGACACCTTGATCTTGGACTTCCCAGCCTCCAGAACTGGGAGAAAATAAATTTCTGTTCTTCATAATTACCCAGTCTCAGGTATTTTGTTATAGCAGCAAAAATGAACAAAGATAAAAGGCACTAAATCTATCTCTTTAAATTCAAAATTCTCCATAACTGGTAAAATTCTCAAAGGAATAGACACTTTTACCTGCAAAGCAGCTGTAGATTCTTCACTGGGTAAGGAATCTATCAAAACATCAATGTCTTTTGCTGTTCGTGCAATCAGTGCCGCAAAAAGCTGGGCATACTCTAGAGAAAGATAGATATTACTAAGTTAAGATATTAGAGAACTTCAAGTTCCCAGAAACAAAAATTAAATTTTAAGTTAATGAAGCCAGAAAACTTGACAACTTTCTGAACTAAGATTCTAATGATTTTAATCTATTCTAATTCTAACCCAATGATTCTAATGATTAAAGTGTAATTTTAACACATCAATCCTATTACACATTTAGCTCCAACTGGTAATTAAGCACAATGTATTTTTTCTCATTTATTAGGACAATATGGGGGTCACTTAAATAAAGAAATCTGTAAATGGGATACCTTTCTTATTAAGGTCCCTCAAGTAAAATTCAGCTAAATTCATACAAATTTTCTTCAAAAAGAGCAACATGTTATTTGACTGTTATTTGTTATTTGACATGAACAGAACTATGAGATGTGAATTGACTGTAACACATTCATTTCTTTTTTAACAAAAACTTGTAGTAACATCCTCAAATAACATTTTTAGAAAAAAGCCATAAATAAGTTAAATTTCTCAATAAATCTAATTTTAAAGGATTACAAGAAATGTGAGAGTCAAACTTAAGAGAAGCCAAGAAAACTCATTTACCTTCTGTAGGGTTGGCTGGTTGGTCTTTGTTAATCGCTGTCTGAATATTATTAAAAGAAGCAGGGGGACCACATTGCTGCAGCACTCCAATGGCATTACAAAACTGATCTGCAAGCTTGGGTCAAAGAAAACATGTCAAGGTTAGAAATAATTTATCACTTTTATGGACTTCATCGGGAATGACAACAAGTTTCTACAATGATCTCTGGGCAGGGGATTAAAGCAGAAAGGAATAATTATTGATAAAATAGCCAGTTATTAACAATAATGATTAAACATTTTAATCCTTCAAAGAAACTAAGTTTGGTATCAATTTGGATGAAGTTAAATTTGATATTAATCAAGTAAAAACAGTGAAGAAATACAAAATAAACTTTCTTTTCTTCTGAAGGCCACAGAATGGTAAGTGACCCTAGGTTTCATAAAAAATGTATTATTCAAGCACTAAGTATATGATCACTTTTCTGAGATTGCAGCAGTTATTTACAAGTATAAACAAATAGTAGGAAAAAGACTGTTGGAAAAATGCACCCTGAGTAATCAGAAATGTATTTCTCCAAGACTCAATCTGTAAATTCCTGGTGTCTAAAAGTATTCCTTAAGAAGTTTTGAGGATTGAGAATACCAGTTTCTTAGCATCTCCAAACAAAATGCCTCTATCCTCCCTACCAACTTCTCTTGCTAGTCTTGACCTCTCAGACCTCAATTCCTATTTCCAATCAGTGAATAAGCACTTCCGGTGAGTTTCTCTGCCATTATTTCAATGACAGAAGCCAAAGTTAACTATTTCCTTTGTTTATTACCTAATTTGTATGGAGAGTCTCCTAGTCAACCAGTCTAGCTTCAGATTCTTACTTTCATCTTCAAATCCTGCTAATACTACAAATCTTTCGCTTTTTCTTCTATCATTATTGCTGCTGACTTAGTTCAACCCACTACCTCACACCAGAATTATTATAATAGCTTCCTTACTGTTTTTTTATTCACCATGTTATTTTTACCCTGCTCAAAATATATGAGCTCACTCCACCACAGTCTCCAAAATAAATCTCCAACTCAAGATGTTTCAGTTTTCAATAATCTAACTCTATTCTATGTATTCATTTTCCACTACTCTCTTATATTTACCTGCCTAGTCATAAATTCGCTTATGACTAAATGGCTTTGCTCATGTTTTGCTAATTATAACAGAGCCAGTAAATGCTCAGAAGGTATACAAACCTAGATTCTAATCCTGGTTCTATTAATCTGATTAGCTGTTTTCATTTTTAAATTGGGAACATTCTCATATCACAATGTCATTGTGAGGAATAAAGAACATGCATGAAAACAATATTCCACACAGTGGCTATCTGTTCCATCCTTTGAAAGTTTTCAAGATCCATTTATTCAACAAATATTTATTGAAAATCAACTTTATGACACATCGTATATACCACATTATAGTGATACAGTGAATGTGACATAGCTTCTGCACTCAGTTTTCAAAGGGTTAATAGCATATATTAATAACAATATTAATAAACATATAAACATTGTTAATAACAAATTTTAATAGTTATACAAAAATTAATTATGATTAGGATAAATGCTAAGAAGATTTCATTTTGGCTCTATCACTCTATATTCCAATTTACTTCAATGCTTATAGCTAAAAACATTTGATTTATTGTAACTCCCTAATGACACACTGTTTTTGTACCATTTAAATATCTCTTGAGTATATGACATCTTTTTAATCTCCTTAAGGAGCAGCCATTTGTAAACATGATAGTGCTTATGTACATAGCAGGCACTCATATTAGTTAACCTAAAGGCTTCTCTCCAAAATCCAGTTCTCATAGCATATCTACCTTGGAGTTAGGGCTATATTCTCTTTGTCCTTACTATCCTTCTAGTTACAAGACATGTAAGAATATGCAACATTTTCCCTAAAATGTTTCTATTCAGCAGCATCATGACAATGTTTTATAAAACTTTAAAGGAGGTTGGCTGGCAGCCCAGGCAAGTCTCTGCAAAGTAAAATTTATCTTGCTGAATACATCAACATTTAGGGGCTAGTTCTCTCAGCCTTAAAAGCTCCTATGTTATTCACATAGTAGATCAATTTTTCAAAGGAGACTCACACTCTTCAAGTATACAAAGTATTAACAAAAGTGCCAAGTTACTGGCCTCCAGTGGGAAAAAAACTGGCAAGGGGACCAGGTACTTAGGTTTTCCAGTCAGCATATTCTGTCCATAGGCATCTTACTTGGGACATCAAATTATAATCAGAATGAAAATGAGAAATGTAACTACCAGTCAAAAACTATATTAACAGAAAACTATTTCACTGTCAAAAGTATTAAGTATAGTCACATGTCACATAACAACATTCTGGTCACAGGAAATATATACTATGGTGGTCCAAAAGATTATAATAGAGCTGAAAAATTTCTATCACCTAGTGACTTAATGCTGTCTTTAACATTGTAGCACAATGCATTACTCGTCTGTAATGATGCTGGTGTAAGCAAACCTACTGCACTGCCAGTCTATGAAAGTATATAGCATATACAGTTATGCACAAGTACATAATACTTGATAATAAATATGTTACTGGTTTAGGTATTTACTATACTACACTTTTTATTATTAGATTGTATTTTCTCCTTATATTAAAAAAAAAAAAAAGGTAAACAGTCTCAGGCAGATCCTTCAGGAGTTATCATAGGAAATGACAGGTCCATGTGTGTTACTGCCCCTGAAGACCTTCCAGGACAAGATGTGGAGGTGGAAGAAAGTGATATTGATGATCCTGACCCCATGCAGGATTAATGTGTGTGTCTTAGTTTTCAACAAAAAAGTTCAAAAAGTTTTTTAAAAATTTAAATATTATAAAGTAAAAAAGTTTCAGTAAACTAAGGTTAATTTATTCTTGACGACAGAAAAAAAACTGTTTTATAAATTTAGTGTAGCGGAAATGTACAGTATTTATAAAGTCTAGAGTAGTTCACAGTAATGTTCTAAGCTTTCACATTCACTCACCACTCATTGATTCACCCAGAATAACTTCCAGCCTTGCATGTGCTATTCATGTAAGTGCACTGTACAGGTGTATCTTTTTAAATCTTTTATATCATGTTTTTTACTGTATCTTTTCTATGTTTAGATACACAAATACCACCGTGTTACGACTGCTGTCATCGAAAGCTCAGCACTTGTCCTCTATGCTGCATCAGAAGAACTAGGACAAGTTGTTTGAGGAGAAGGAAAGAGAAGCTTATCAATTTGCTGGCAAATGAGGAGGATGGAGACTACTGTCTGAAACGCCATCGTCCTCCTTCTGGGCAGAAGTACAGAGCTTTTAAAGGTTCTGATCAATCCCATCTTTGGCTAAGACAATCTCATGACCTCCACTGGGATTCATCCCATCTTCAGTTAAAACCATCCCTGGACCTCCACCCAGATTAATCCCATTTTCAGGTTAATCCCATTTGCAGCTAAGGCAACCTCCACCCTGACAATTCCCTTGAGCCATCTCCTGTGGCACAAAGAACATTCTCCTACCCCTTCTGACCCCTGGCCTGAGGCAGGGATGCAAGTCCTAGTTCTCCAAAAGGAGTAGGGGATATTTTAAAGAAATATAAAACATTCCTGCCATTTTTTCGAGCCATTTCTTCTGTTATGTGTTCCCCCCTGTCAACATTACCCTTCCATACATATGGGAAGAGGGGTGACTACTTTGTTGCACTGCCTACAGTATTCAGTACAGTAACATGCTGTAGAGGCTTGTAGCCTAGGAGCAATAGGCCATACCATACAGCCTAGGTGTGTAGTAGGCTGGACCATCTAGGTTTCCATAAGTACACGCTATGATGTTCCACAAAGACGAAATCTCCAAACCAGGCATTTTGCAGAAACACATCCCCTTCTTTACGGACCATGACTGTATACATATCTTTTGGCTTGCATATACTTTCTACTCCGGCACAGTATGTAGGAAAAGAATAACCAAAAGGAATAAATTTAAAGGAGCAACTTCCAAGACCTGACCATTAATAAAGAGTAGACTTTTTGAGAGACATTAAAGACTTAAATAAATGGAAAGATACAGGAGAATTAGAAGATTGGCTATCATAAAGATGTCAGTTGTCCCCGATGCATGCTGTGGAGTGGCCAAGAGATGGAAGGAGCCCCTCGGTCCATAGATATGAGCTAAGAGCAAATAAAACTTCTCACCTCACCATCACTCCCGCGCCAACCTGACGGTGCTGGCAACGGAATACTCCCGGCTAAAATTTAATTACGAAAATCTAATTATTCAGACCTCGAGATCCTCTCGCTAGGTTAAAATCGATAACGGAAAAGAAAAAGAAAAAAGAAAAGAAAACCTCCTGCTTCACCCCTCGAAAGAGAAGAGATCCCACAAGCATCACTGACAAGAAAATAAAACAGCTCCCAGAGAACACGACGGAAACGTGCAGGCGAGGAGTCTCGGCTGCGTGCAGGGGAAGAGAAATCGTTCACGTCTCCTCACGTCCCAGAGGCTGCTCCCCGGCAGCCCCCGCGCGCCCCGGCCCCAAACCTCCGAGCTGGCTGAGGCGCCTCCCGCCGCCCCGAGCGAGCACTTTTTTCTGAAGCCCTGCCTCAGTCCGCTCCCCACGTCCGACTCTGGTCTCTTGGGCCCCTTTTCTCCCGTGCTTTACCTCAGGAAAGAGAAAGGCAGAGACTAATCGAATGAAATTTCTCACCGAGTTCACCGCGTCTTGCAGCTGCGTGAGCCGATCCGCCATGTTTTTCCCGCACGCAGAGAGGAAGCTAACGCAGCTGGTCGTGCACGATTGGGCAGCTCAAGGATGTCTCGACCAATCGCAGGGCGACGTCCTTAAATGCCAGAAAATTTGGGTGGGGCCAGGGAGGTATCCCCGCCCGGCGCGGAGGGGGTGGGGCTTCCCTGAGGCTGGCTTTATTTAGCTGGCTGGACCTGGGCAAAGGCTGGCTCTTTTGAGTAACTGCAGCACGTAGTCCGGTGTCCGCTCGCTTTTGGGGCTTAAATAGTCTCGAGGTTGTTAGGTGTTAAACGCTTTACAGAGATTGTTGGATTCTGCGGAGTTTTTTTTTCAGTGATTTCTCCTACCTGGGCGTGTGTTCCTTTTTTAACAGCACCTTGAACACTTTACATTGCTTTCGCTCTCTAGGTGGACCCCAAAACATCTACCAGCAAGCAACTCACAAATACTTGGGAGTCGCAATATCGCTTTAAATTCAACAAAATCCAATTGAAGTTAACCGGGCAATCAGGAAGGGCTGGGTTAGGGTGCCTCCTCTGTTGCTTTGGGGCGCGGGGTGGGGGTCGCTTACCCCAGGGGAGACTGCGCGCTTTCATTCTGAGGGTGGGTGTCCCGGGGAAGCTGACGCAAGAAGTGGAACAATTAAGTACTAGCCTGGGCTGTGTTGACTGTATGTGGAAAATCAAGGAAAGGGGGAAAGATGGGAGGAGGAAGAAGAGCATTTGGAGTTAAGAGAAAAGGTGTGAGCGTAGGTAACTAATAAGCTGCTCTGGTTTGTGTGACGGAAACCCATGTGAGAAACAGAGGAGGGTTAGTGGAGAGGAGAGAAGAGGTTCCGGAAAATAGGCGAGATGCGCAAGAGCGCAGGTTCAGTTGTAAGAAAGGTCAGCTGCTCAATTTCGATTTAGAGTTGGGACCTATCTGACAGTTTAAATGTGAAGAGTGATAGTAGAAACTTGATAGTTAAGGAAAGTTAGCCTGGGGATAGTCTGGTAAGAAATGAGCCTGGAGCCAGGCGCTGTGGCTCCCGCCTGTGATCCCAGCACTCAGGGAGGCCGAGTCAGGAGGATCGCTAGAGGTCAGGAGTTCGAGACCAGCCTGAGCAAGAGCAAGACCCGTCTCTACTAAAAATAGAAAAAATTAGCCAGGCGTGGTGGTGCGCACCTTGTAGTCCCAGCTACTCGGGAGGCTGAGCAGGAGGATCGCTTGAGCCCGGGAGTTTGAAGTTCCTGTGAGCTAGGCTGACGCCAGGGCACTCTAGCCAGGGAGACAGAGCAAGACTCTGAAAAAAAAAACAAACAAGAAAAAGAAAGAAAGAAATGAGCCTGGAATCAGCAAATGACTGGTTTGTGAGGTTGGAACAAACTTTTTTTTTTCTTTTTTTTTTTTTTTGAGACAGAGTCTCTCTCTGTTGCCCAGGCTAGAGTGCCGTGATATCATCAAAGCTCACTGCAGCCTTTGGCACAAACTCTTATACCCTCTTTATCCCCGATTACTTTCTTAAGATGGGGGAGACAATCTGTGTGGAGCTCAGTTTGTTGGGTTTATCCTAACCCTTGCTGGGAAGCTCCACTTCTGCTTCACACCCATCCCCAACCCCATCCCCAAACAATCTACACACCTACGGAGCCTAATTAGAAGGCAGGTGAGGCACCTCCCTTCATAATGGGATTAATGAGCGATGACTGTAGTTTGTTTTAACTGTAATTTGGGGGTAATCTGCAACCTTCTCTTCCCACCTACAGTTGAGAAGGTACCATGTGCCAGGAAATACATCAGGAGCTAGGTTTGTAAAGATGAATAAGCCAAGGACTCAGTAAAAGGAGGGTTTTGCAGTTTTCCAAGAGTGAGAAGAGCTGGGCCTAGAAAAGGGTGTGGACCAGAGAGGAAGGAAAAACTAAACTGCTTTTGAGGAACAAATGAATATAGATGGTTGACTGATTGGATATAGTTTGGTCCACTAAATAAGAATACGAAGCATATTGGAAGAGTACTTGGGCACCTGGAATAGAGAAGCCACTTTAAGACAACTCATATTATGACTAAGCTTTTGTCCTGTCATTATCTTCCTTATAGGTCTTCAGCGGTTCCACACAGACCTCAGGTGGGTGTCCAGCCATCTCTGCCTGTTTGTTTTGTTTTGTTTTGGTTTTGTTTTTTGAGACAGGTTCTCTTTGTTACCTGGGGCTACAGTGCAGTAGCATCATCGTAGCCCACTGCAACTTCAAACTCCTGGGCTCAAGTGATCCTCCTGCTTCAGCCTCCCAGAGTAGGTAGCTCGTACTACAGGAATGCACCACCATGCCCAACTAATTTATCTATTTTTTTGTAGAGACAGGAGTCTCGCTTTCTTGGTCAGGCTGGTCCCAGACTCCTGGTCTTAAGCAGTCCTCCTGCCTTGGCCCTGCGAAATGCTGGAATTACAGCCGTGAACCACCTCATGCAGCCTGAATAATTTTTTTTCTTTAACACCTGTTTATATTATGATCATTGCTACAGAGTGTTAGCTTAATAGTGGATTAATTTAACATGTAATTTCCAAGCTATTGCTCATTAAAATGTATAAATGAAAAATTCAAACACCAGGAAAGGAAAGCAGGGCAATTTTCCCCAAATAACTTTGAATCTACAGATCTAATTCCAAGACTATCTGACGAGCCATCTATCACATGGACTACTGTCTCTTGAACAGCATTCAGGTATGAGATTTGAGAGAGGAAATTCAGATTTAGGCTGTAAGTCTTCGAGGATATTTAGCCTAGAGAAAATGAAACTTTATTTTTAAATGTGGTGCTTATCACTAGCGCAGTAACCACTACAGATACAACATCCTTCCAGCATTTTTACAGTAACATCGACCTTAGCTGCTAAGGCAATTGCTACGGGGCAGGGGAGGGGGGTTGACAAAAGAACCTGCAGCCCTCCCTTCTTTTTATAATATGCCACAGTGACTCAAAGGTTCAAGGCAGCACAGAGTCTTCTAAGAAAAGAATCCTGAGGTTCATCCAGCTGGTCTTGCCACTTCGGGTGAGAAGCTGAGCTGCTTTCCTCCTGTTTGAACTTAACTTTTTTTTTTTTGAGACAAAATCTCACTCTGTCGCCCGACTGGAGTGCAGTGGCCTGATCATACTTCACTGCAACCCCTGGTCTCAAATGATCCTCCCACCTCAGCCTCCTGAGTAGCTAGGACTACAGGTGTGTTCCACCATGCCTGACCTGCACCTAGTCTTTTTTTTTTTTTTTTTTTGAGACATAGGCTCTTGTGGCCCTGCATAGAGTGCAGTGGTGTCACCATAGCTCAATGCAACCTCAAACTCCTGGGCCCAAGTGATCCTCTTGCTTCAGACTCTCAAGTAGCTAGGACTATAGGAGCTCGCCATTACACCCGGCTAATTTTTCTACTTTTAGTAGAGAGGGAGGTCTCACTCTTGCTCAGGCTGGTCTTGAACTCCTGACCTCAAGAGATCCTCCTGCCTCGGCCTCCCAGAGTGCTAGGATTACAGGTGTGAGCTACCATGCCCAACCCTGAACCTAATCTTAATCTGATTTTGTGCCTTCCCCTAATTGCCTGATGGGCCACAGATCTTCCATCAACCTCCTGTCCCTGGCCAGGATATTCAAAGATCAACAAAGGTACATCCCAAAGCTGGCAGTGGACAATGTGGAAAAGGAGTTCTAAGTCCATCACCCTACATACCCTGTTCTTGGGCTGGCCACGCCACTCTCAGAAGGAAGGCCCTGGGTTTCTGATGAGAGCAAAGAGAATGCTGCAGAGTTCCTCACACCAATATAATAAGTATACAGCCATGTGATGCCCGTGGCAGAAGCTCCTGTTGTTGTTAACAGGAGCCCGGAGGCGTTAGGCCACAACATAAAGATATTTTGCACTATAACGGTGGTTTTCGTAAGAGGAACTTCCGGGGGCTCCCGGGAGCGCCGCGGGCTGCGAGCCCCTCGCGTGCCGGGAGGAGGCGCGCGCTGCCTGGGAACGCCCCCAGCGCCGCCGCCCGGGAACCCGCCGCGGTGACGTACGGAGGGGCAAGGTAGGACGCGCGGGGGAGCGCGCCCGGGGTTAAGAGCTCGAAGGGGAAACCTCTCGCTGGAGTGGAGGATTGCTGCGGGCCGCTCGCTCTTAACTGCGGGGCTGGCAGGTGCGAGGCGTCTGCAGCTGGCGGGCGATGGCACCGGGCGCGAGCGCCCCGGGGTAGCGCGGGCGAGGCTGCTGGGCCCCAGAGCGCACGCCCGCCCCCTTCCCCGACCTTGGCGTTGGCCCAGCCCGGCCCAGGCAGCTATGGGGCTCCTGCGGCTGCTGGTCCTGGCGGTGCTGGCGTCGGAACGTGGGGTGGCTGGTGGAGCCGAGGCCTTCGGGAACTCCAGCGAGGGTAAGGTCGGGGGCGTCTCGCTTCTGCAACCCAAAGTTGCTTTTGCATTTCTTGCAAGGGCAGAATTCGCTCGGCTTCTGTCCGCCTAGCAGGAGAGGTGGTGCCGGAGGCATTGCTGCACGCTGGGTAGTGAGTTCAGAACCGGCACGAATGGACCAGACTTCTTTTCTGCAGTGGATACTCCCATTGCTAAGGAGGCCTCACAGTCAAACTCTTAATTTAGGCTGGGGAAATGGGAAGAGGTAACTGTCTTTTTCAGACGCACTGTTATCTCCCTTAGGAAGCAGCCATGTTTGTGCCCTTAATCTAACATACTAAAGCGCTCCTTTACTCCCCGGTGGACTGTCAGCTTCTGGACAGCGAGACTTGGCGGAGAATTTAGGGCTTTATGATTGGTGGCCCTTCAAGCTGCATCAAGCTTTTACACTCCAATATCCATAACCAAATTGGTTATGTTCTGCAGAGTTTGAGAGGAAAAATGAACCCAGAATGGGACTTTTTTTTTTTTTTAAAGCCTTTACGATCTAATCTATTAATGCTATTTGGAGATAGGAAACATTCCACACTCACAGTGAGAGATAAAGAACACTGTGAATTACAGATACATAGACATACAGACAGCGAGTGAATACGCTCAGTTCTACAATTTCAGCCACAAATGAAAAATAGAACATGAAGTTTACTAGTCCAGATATCAAAGAGTTGTTCTCCTTGTGGGCGAGAAATTCCTAATGAATTTGAGCTTGAAATAGACAAATGGACAAAGACTAACAAACTGTATTCTCCATCGTCTCTGACTCAACAGGGAATAAATATAAGACATTAATTCATTTACAGAGATCACCAAATTTCCAATCATTGCAGCTACCAAGAGAGAATAGCTTGTCATCTGTAAATGAACTAAAAAGAAAAACAATGGAGAGTAAAACTAAAATTAGAAAACCAAGAATCAACAAAGTTCTGTTGCCACTTCAGATCCACCTGTGGGAAGCAAGAAAAAACATGTCTGGACTTGGCTTCCTCTGAGGTACACCATTTCTGATTTCAGGTGACTCTTGCTCATCTTCCTGGGAACTCAGAATGGGACTTTATATTGTAGGTCTTGTGCTTGGTGAATGGGTTTTAGTAACAGCTCGTGGTTTGTTAATATAAAATGTACACAGCACTAATCATGTGCTTTTCCATGAAACTAAGCACATTCTCAGTTTTGTTTTGAGCTTAAGAGACTGGTTGCAGTTCAGAAACAATATTTTCTGAATAATGTGATTGTGTTTCTATGTCTTTAGCTTTGAGAGGCCCTTTTACAAACTGAATTCTAGGATCTTTGCATGGGACTAAGGCTAAAACTAAAAAGGGCAATTATATTTTTTGAAGAAAAACCTTGTTTGTAATAGGGCATTAACATTTACTGTGTGCAGTATGTGCCAGGCACTTTCCATGTGCTGTGTTATTTAATTCTCACATCCTTAATGATACATAATGATCCTCCTCACTTGGCATAGGATGAAGCTGAAGCCCAGGACACTCATTACATAAGTGAACAGCTAGCTAGTAGGGGCTCAGATAGGATTTGAACCCAGGTGTGTCTCCCTGCAAGTTTCATGGTTCTTCCACTTCAGTAAAGCTGCCTTCCAATAAGAATATTTTGTGACTGGGTGTGGTAGCTCACACCTGTAATCCTAGCACTTTGGGAGGCCAAGGCAGGAGGATCGATTGAGACCAGGAGTTTGAGGTTCTACCCACTCCTCTCTAGCCTGGGTGACAGAGCAAGACCCTGTCTAAAAAAAAAAAAATTCTTACATAGTGTGGTGCTTTATATTTAATCCTTTTGTGAATCCTCATTCCTCACAATAGCCTTATGACTGAGGTAGAAGAGATGCTATCTCCATTTTAACAGGTGAGAAATTTGAGATGTTGAGTTTGTGGTTGATCCAGGCCAGCCTCTGAGTCAGGAGGACTGGGATCTGGACCTTTTTACTTCTAGTTTGGTCTCTTAGTATTTAGCATCTAGAAATTTTTACACAAAAGTTGAAAAATGTGAATAGTAATTTGAAAAATTAATATTTTTCCAGACATTATTGCTTGCCTCTTTTCTGTGATTACTGCATGGATTAACAAGGTTATTCTTTGTGCCATGCATTAGTATTCTTGTTCTGTGCAGGAGAGGGACAGTGTGGGAACTTAACTGCTGAGTGATAATAAAAGCTGATATTCTCCACACGTGTCAGTATGGTAAAGATCAGAATGGAAATTAAGAAAGACTTAGTTCAAGACTTGCATGACCCTTCCGGAAAATGGCTGGGTTTCTGTTTGATGATTCTGATAATGATACAAACTGAACAAGTTGAGCAACTACTGTAATTTACCCATCTTTAGCAGGACAAGCTAACTTGCACAACTTGAGTAGTGGCTTGAATTAAATGAATCTTTGAAAGTGGCTGATAGAGTTCCTAGAATGTCAGAGGAAGGTACTTTCTGTGACCAGCAGGTACAGGAAAAGAATTGAACGTATAAATAGTTTTCCTTCCTCTTGGAGTCCCAGTTCACTGCTACCCTTAACATCTTTCATTATCGTTTTAGATTCGTATCCAGTAACCCACATGGAATTTCAAAGTAATTGGAGTTGAGCAGGGTGTCATTTGGGCCTTTCAATGTTTGTGCCATGGTTAGTGCTTTAAGCAAGGCAGCAGGCCAGTTGTGGAGTTACTTGCAAGTGATACTTTCTCTCAACAGTTTGTGAAAGGCAGTATGTTCATTTTTGTGTTTCCCTTGAACTACTAGAGCTATTAAAAATTCATAAGAAGATAAAAATGAGAAATTGGGAGGGGCAGTTGAATGCTGGCCAGCTCAAGTAACTGAAACATTTTTGTTCTTAATATTTTATCTGAAGAGAATTATGAAGACTAAGCTTTGACAGATCTCTCTTAGGGTTTGGTCATTGTGTTGAGCACAAACAGTGGAGGTAAATTTGAGATAAATTTTAGTAAAATAGTAAAAAGGAAGAATTTGAAATTTTTACAGTTGCCAGATTAGATCTGATTGGGATAGAAAAAGGAAAAGATTAGGATTGGGCAGCTCTTTTTAGAATGTAATTACTGTAAAGAAAAAGTGACTCTTGGTAAAAATGGAAGATGGATATGAAAAGTAGAAAAAAGTCCTCTTCTATGGCTCAGATGGAAAAACAATAAAAGCCACTGCTGCTTTGAGCAAAGCTAAAGTGTGAGTAAGTGCTCCAACTCGATGTTAGCCATTCGCTCTGGGAAACCATTTGATGTCTTTCTTCCTCCTACTCTCCAAGTCGTAAGATCTAATTGTCTCATGAAACGCTTCTGATGAATCCTCTTCCACATGGCTTAGAGGTGAATGGAGTTACGTTCCTGGTAACTTCTTCAGGATATGTTTTGGGTAGGTGTCTTCTTTTGCCAAGTCTGTTTTTGTGAGTAGAAATTAAATGCAGTTTCTGCCAGACTGTGCCACTATCGTAACTTTTCAGAATCTTTTATTGCCATTGTATGGAAGTCTTTCCAGCTTGATGCTTATAGGTGCCAGGCATTTCTGTGAATTCCCCATACATGTTAGGCGCTTTCTTCCTACTAGTTAATTTGTAGGGCCATTCTGAGAATGCCTGTTTTTTGTTTTGTTTTGTTGTTTGTTTTTAATAAGGAGATGCATCTCTGAAGCACTGGAAAGCTAATTAAAATTAATAATGATACTTTATTGTATAGCATTTGGCAATTTAAAAAATTGTCTCTCATTTGTTTGATACTTTCAACAGTCATCTGATGTATATAGCACAGTTATGTCAACTTACCAAGGCATGAGGAAGCAGAGGCCCAGAGGAAATAAGTTACTTGCTTGAGGTCACGTAGTTCAACCGTCATTCAACAAACATTTATTGTGTGCTGAGCAGGTGACTGACTGTACTCTACTAGGCACCAGCATATCCAATGTGACAAAGCCCTGCACAGCCAGGAGTCAAACCACAACTGGTTGGGTGAAAATGCAATAATCTGTAAAAATTGTGAAATGGCTGTTGGCCTGCCAAGGTTACATTGCCACAGTATTTTCACACTGAAGTTAAGTTAACGATAACTAAGAATAGGAGAGAATACATTTATCCTTCCCTTATTCATTGAACATTGTGTTAGGCATTCTCAAACGTGGCTAAACATTAGAATCACTGGGAGAACTTTTTAAAAAAGTTATATTGGTGAAAAGACAACTAGAAATTTAAATTTTAAAGAAAAAGTAAATGTGCGGTAGTGTCAAGAAGCAATAAATATTTAGGGATAATTATAATGGGATATGTAAAGACTTCTACAGAGAAAACTATATATGTCAACATTCTTGAGATAAATTGAGAAACTAAATAGAGGAATATCTTAAATTCATAGATTACAAAATTCTGTGTTTTAAAGATATTTCTCGGCCGGGCGCGGTGGCTCATGCCTGTAATCCTAGCACTCTGGAAGGCCGAGGCAGGTGGATTGCTTGAGCTCAGGAGTTCGAGACCAGCCTGAGCAAGAGTGAGACCATGTCTCTACTAAAAATAGAAAGAAATTAGCTGGACAATTAAAATATATATATAGAAAAAAAAAATTAGCCGGGCATAGTGGCGCATGCCTGTAGTCCCAGCTACTCGGGAGGCTGAGGCAGGAGGATTGCTAGAGCCCAGAAGGTTGAGGTTGCTGTGAGCTAGGCTGACGCCACAGCACTCTAGCCTGGGCAACAGAGTGAGACTCTGTCTCAAAAAAAAAGAAAAAAAAAAGATATTTGTCACTAAATGATATATTCAGGGCCATCCCAATCAAAATCCCAGCAGGCTTTTTTTTGTGGATACAGACAAACTGATTTCTAAAGTTTAATATGGAAATAAGAAGGGCCATATATAGTGAGACAGTTTTGAGATGGAAGAACAAATTTGGGGCAGGAGTCAGGACAATGTATATATTGGTGTTAGGATAGACAAACCAGTAGAACACAATTGAGAATCCAGAAACAAACACATATGCTCACTTGACTTGTGTGCAAGGTGGAACTGCAGAGCAGTAGGGAGATGGTGATATTTTTAATGAAGGTTGCTATGTCAAGTAGATATACATATGGAAAAAAGTGAACTATGACCCCTGTCTCATACCATATATAAAATCAATGTCAGGTTGATTTTTAGACCCAAATATGAACAATAAAGCAAAGTTCTAGGAGATCACAAGGGGAGCGTATCTTCATGATCTTGGAACATGTTGGCAAAGATTTCTTTAAAATGACACAAAAAAGACTAATCATAAAGGAAAAACTTGAGAAATTGGACTGCAGGGAAGTGGCCACGCTCCCCGCAAAAAACCGGGTCCCTTTGGTAGGGTTGCAAGGGATAAGAAAATAATAGAGAATGGAAAACAATGGAAATAAAAGAATACACAGAGATGAAGGTATAGTTTTATAGATTTATAAAGATTATAGCCAAAGCAGGTGCTCAGGGGGCCTGGATTTCTCCGTCAATCTCAGAGGCCACGAATGAAGTCTTACATGGTCATTTATAGGTAACAGTGATCAGTTGCCAGGGATAACAGATTTACATAACAGCAGGTAGTTCCTCTTGGGTTAACAGTTTTTCAAAAGGCTTCTGCAGATCCCTTAACTAATTCTATCTACGTGAACAAATGGTTACAAAATCTTTCAAAGATTAACTTCTAAGGTAAATTTATCACTTAACAGAGGGGTTAAACAGAGATGTATTGGCTCCATATTTTCTTTATCAGGTTATTGTGAATGGAGACAGGTAGTCCGGAGTTTTAAGCAGGAACTGCCCGTTGGGCTAATTGCTTTTAGCCATAGGTGGGCTGTGCGGGCGGCTGTCTCTTCGGGGCAGGCACTCTTTGGTCAGCTCTCATCCTGTAGTTTTTAACGGATCTGCTTTGCTTTACAAAGCAAATCCAAACCTTTAGGTCTGAGAAACGCAGCTCCTTGTGGAACACAGCTGCTACTGTCTTTCAGAGATGCCCTCCTGAGGTGAAACAGCTTTTGATATGCAAACTGACATGTTCACATATTCCTTCAGGGCAAAGCTCTGCAAAACTCCTGAGACATATCCTGTCCCCAGTATATTTATATTAATTCATGGAGCAACATTGGACTATATTAGAATGAAAACTTTTGTTAGTCTAAAGGTAACAAGAGAGTGAAAAGACAAGCTACAAGAGTGAGAGAAGATATTTGCAATTCATATCTGACTGAATACTCGTATCTGTGACATATAAAGAACTCATAAAATTTAAGAAGGACAATCCAATTTTTAAAATGGGCAAAAGACTGGAAAGGATTCTTTCACAAACTTTGTGTACTTCTCTGTGTATTGTTTAATAAATATTTGTTTTTTAATTGATACCTGGATCCTACCCTTAGGGATTTTAATTTAACTAGCCTGGAGAGGGTTCTAGGCAACAATATATATATATATTTTAAATCACTTCCAGATTACTCAAATAGCCAACAAGCAAAACAAAATGTTCTTAACATTTTTAGTAATTAGGGACATGCTACTTAAAATCGCAGTCAGATACCATTATACACCCAGCAAAGAAACTGATGATACCAAGTGTTGGTGAGATTGTCGGGCAATTGCAATATTTTTCTACAAGTTGATAGGGGTATAAATGACAAAACCATGTTGGATGTCTGTTGGGCATTATCTACTAAAGTGGAATATAAGAATACCCTATTACCTGATAGTTCTACTCATAGGTTCTACCCAACAAAAATGTGTACGTGTGTACCAAAAGACATGTACAAAAATTGTTGAGAGTTGTTTATAAGAACTCTAAAGTAGAAATAATCCATATGTTTATTAACAATAGAACAGATAAATTGCAGTGTATTTATTTCTTGAAGTATACAACAATGGTAATTAATAAATTATGGTTATAGTAGCTGGAACAAATATTGCAAATATAATGTTGATTTAAAAAAAAAAAGAAAACAGACACAATTTGTGCCGTGAATTCCATTTAATTAAACTCCAAAAACTAAATTCCTAGTGTTTGAAGTTGGGAGCATGATTCCCTCTGGGGAGAAGGAAGATGTAATGATTAGAAGGGCCACAGGGGACCTCTAAGATGGTGGAATGTCGATTCTTGACCTACATGATGGTTTCTTCATGGGTGTACAAACTTTGTGTACTTCTCTGCATGTTATTTAATATTTGTTTTTTAATTGATACCTGGATCCTGCCCCCAGGGATTCTAATTTAACTAGTCTGGTGAGAGTTCCAGGCAGCAGTATGTATTTTTTTTTAATCACCTTCAGATTTATATTTTACAGCCAGAGTATATAACTACTGCATTATAATTTATGTATTATAAGGATACTTTATGATCACTATGGAAAATTTGACAAGATGTGTAAAGAAAACAAAACAAAAATCATTTAAAATATGCCCTCAAGGCAGAATGCAGTGGCTCATGCCTCGAAGCATTTTGGGAGGCCAAGGCAGGAGGATCTCTTGGGGCCAAGAGTTCAAGACCAGCCTTGGTAACATACTTAGACCCTATCTCTTCCAAAAATAAAAATAAAATAAACCCCCCAGAGATTCCTCCTCTTAATACCCCTACTTATTTTTAAAGTGACCAGGTTTTAAATAATATTAAATGTATACAGTATCCCTCCTGGTTCTTGCTACAGGCATTTAGGGAAAAGGGGTTAGTAAGGCATCATCTTTCTGTAGATTTTGGGAAATCCAGGAAGTAATAGATGAATGCTATTAACTATTCCAGAAATGCCTGGTATACTTCTTGAGGAAAAAGTCAGAAACGGAGACGGCAGCTTCATTTTTGTCCTGATTATTTATTCTCATGGGATGTTTGTTTTCACTTCTGAATTTCTTAGACTAGAACAAGACTTTTAGGTACAGTTTAACCATTTAAGATCAAAGGTCGTCTGTTACATGGTCTCAGCAAAACTTCAAATGAGTTTATTGCCTGCCAAATGCTTTCTAGAATACTCTTCCACAAAACCAGAACTGTTTCTGAGTTCTTATTCATACTGGAATAGTAACAGCCTGTATATTTATCAGTAAGAGATTGGTTGAATAATTATGGTACTATATAGCTTTTTAAAATGGTAAAGCCAGAATTATATATGCTGATATGGAAAGATATCCAAGACCTATTAAATGGGCTATATCAAACATTTATATCTCTTTCTGTCTGTGTGGAAATATGTAAGTCAATTTTTGCCTAAGTCCTAAAAGATATATACGAAACTGTTAACAGTGATGATTTCTGTGCAGTGTTCTTGCTGGGGGAATTAACTTTCTCTCCATTTCATTCCTTTTTAATAAAGATTATATATTCTCTAGAGAAACATTACTGTTTTAAGGGAAAACAAAACAAGTGACGGAAGTGTTGAGAGAATGTCCCCATTTTGCCTAGGCCCTAGTGTGTGTCCCTATTTTATAAAAATTTAAAATGTAGAGTTGAAGTGGAACTTGTGCTTCAAGTGCCATCAAGGATGGAGGCTTTTTTCATATTTTGCAATTTCTTTTTTTTTTTTTTTTTTTGTGAAAGAGTCCCGATTTGTTGCCCGGGCTAGAGTGCCGTGGCGTCAGCCTAGCTCACAGCAACCTCAGACTCCTGGGCTCAAGCGATCCTCCTGCCTCAGCCTCCCAAGTAGCTGGGACTACAGACATGTTGCCATCATGCCCAGCTAATTTTTTCTATATATATTTTTAGCTGTCCAATTAATTTCTTTCTATTTTTGGTAGAGATGGGATCTCACTCTTGCTCAGGCTGATCTCGAACTCCTGAACTCAAACGATCCACCCGCCTCGAGTGCTAGGATTACAGGCGTGAGCCACCGTGCCCGGCCTACTGCCTAATTTTCTAGATTGGAGAAGATTAAAAACTTTTTCTC
>CAUYSK010069878.1:0-24235 GCA_963575035.1 Avahi laniger
AGCCCCACCTGAAGCCAGGCACACGGGCTTCAAAGAAGAGACAAAAGGGAACAAGATTTTATACTGAGTGGGGTGGTCAAATATACATGTTCAACAGGCTATAGGAGGTGTCATGACTATTTATGAAGCGAAGTCATGTCCATGTGTATTTGTGCCTTGTCCTTCCCATCTGGTCATTGCTGGGGACTCAGTTTTGAGGTGGCCAAGAGGGATCCATTCATTTAGCAGAGGGCTTAGAATTTTATTTTTGGTTCACACTAGCGACCACGAGGGCTATTACAGTAACTTGGGAGGGAGGAGATGCTGAGGGCTGAGTCTTCCCCTGATTGCCCTGCTGACCTGGTCTTTCGATGGTTGACAGGCTGGGGGTTGGTGGGGATTGTGCTGTTGTTACCGCAGATCTGCCAGAAGCCCTGGACCTGTTAGGATTTGGGTTCAAAAGGAAATTGATGTCCTCTATTTGAAACTTATCTGAGAACACGTTTTTATAGCTTGTTACTAATGTGAGTTGGAACTGTGGAGAAATGACGACCACAGAGAGCATGAGGTTCCTTTTCTCCAGGCCGGGCCAGCCGTGTCCACTCACACCAGGAGCTCGAGTAGGCTCCAAGGGAGGGGGCAGGGCTGTCCTGCTCAGGCCACTGACCCTCCATGGTTCTGCGGACAAGCTACTTCAGTTCTTGGCTCTGTTTCCTGTGCTTTAAAAGGGAAAATCATTTCTGTACCTCCCTAATTTGTCAGTGTGTTTAACTGAGCATCCCAACCACAGGTAAGAAGTCTTCTACCTGTGTAGAACAAAATCTTCCTGATGATTTCCTGGGAGTTCCCCAGCATTTCGAGTATGCCCTCCCAGGACATGGGCAGAAGGTGGCAGAGAGAAGAGCATAGCTTTCGGCCAGACAGCTGAGGCTCCTCGTACTGGATCTGGCATGCAGTTGGCGGCAGGACCTTGACCAACAAGATATTCCACAGCCCCTGTGCATCTCAGCTTCCTCATTTCCAAGACAGAGCAAATAATATCTGTGTCCCAGGTTGCTGCGAGGGTCAGAGAATGCTCTAAAGCCACTTGGCTTGGTGTTTGGCATGCTGAGAGCATTCTTGGGGAATTCTTGAAGGTTCCATGTTAGATTTACCTGTCCTCAGGTTTTGGATGTGTCTTCTTCATGTGGCAAACATGTTGTCCACTTCTACAGTGGGTCTTTGGGGCCTCTGGCCTTGTGGCCAAGGTCAAGGAGAGCTCCATGGGCTGTCTCCATAATCCTCTCCTGTGCCTTAATTCTCTGGGTCTATCAAGCATCTGAAAACTTGTTTATATGGCTGGTCACATTACAGAAAAAATCAAATATACAGAGTTTTTAAAAGGGCATTTTGGCACAGCCTCACCTTTTGATACTTTATCTCACTGGTCATCATATGCTTTAAGGAAAATGATATCTCTTAGGCACAAGGACCTGCACTGTAAATAGGCTGACCTTCAGCCCTGCAAATGTTGAAGGACAGGTCAAGTCTCAGCTTTTGAGCAGCTGAAAGAAAGCATGCTCATGAGTGACATGTTATTCTTAGAAGAGATTTTTCTTTTCCTGGAGTCTGTTGCCTTCCCCACCACCAAATAGCATTGACACCCGATGATTCCAGCCTGCCTGTGAGTGTGTCATGCGGGAATGTGTTGGTCCCCTGCCTGTCCTCCTAGGGACAGGCTGGCACTGCTTTTTGTGGAGCTGCTGTGGAATGATGGTTTGATCCGACCACGTTGAGCCAAGAGGTGCGGCCGATTGGGCATCAGCGCTCCTTGGCCCCGTGTCCCCTAAGCCACATGGTGGCATTTTATAGCAGTGAGGCCTTTCCCGGAGACGAGCTTTATGGAAACTTACTGTTCACTTGATGGTGAGAAGAGGAAATATCTGCTTATTACAGACCCACCTTAAACCTTTTGGATGGTGTTTTGTTGCTAGTGGCAGATGAGAAGAAATACAAGAAAACTTCTATCTTAGGTTGGGCTGTTGCTCCTAAGGGAGGACATAACTTCTGTTCCTGGCAGACCTTTGCAAAGTGACAGAGCTAGTCTAGTCTGGTTTTTGGCTAGCTGAAATGCCAAGTTTTTGGCTAGCGTGAAATTTCCCACATTAGGCAGAGAAGCCTCAGCATTCAGATGTGGTCCCCCTGGAAAACTGAACTGCTTCCCTCAAGCTCCAAGTAAAATTCTGAATGCACTCACTTTCTAATTATTAACTCTTTCCTTAGCTCTTTGAAAACCTGTGCTGACTTCCTGAATGGAAATGTTCTATGCAAATGTTCTAGGCACTTGGCGAAGGTTTGCATATTTAATTGAGTGAGAAAGGGTGGTGTGGGCTGGTGGGAAGTTGTGGGAGGGGTGGGTGCTGGCAGGTATTTTCAGTGGGCTCCTGCCTGAGGGGTGAGGATTCATAACTGTGTGTTCTTTTCCTGGGATTCCATATTTTTTTTCCTCACTGCGTGGCCTTTTTATTAAAGACAAAGGGACAGGGATTTTGGTGACTCTCTGGCCTGGCTGTCCTTCTAGGCACAGGTGTCCCATGTACTACCTGGGTGTGACCAGTCCCTACTGTTCCTGCCTTGGTTTTCCAAGGAATCCCTGCCCCAGGCCCTTCCTGCTCCCTCTGACAGCTGCCTCCGTTCCCCGCCTCTGCACTCATTTCCTTTTTTGCGCGCGTGTGCGTGCGTGCGTGTGTGTGTGTGTGTGTGTGTGTGTGTGTGTGTGCATGCATGCATGCGGGGCTAGGCCTTTCTCTTCAAATTGGATTCTGCCTTCCATGCTGCAGGACTACCTCATAGTTTTGATCCATCCTCAGCACCTCCTCCTCATTTTCCCATGCTGTGGTGTGGTTAAGAGTGTTTTTTCCCCCCCATCCTTTCTGACACTTTAGGGAAGGACAGAGACTGCAATATGTGCTTAGTCCTTCCCACCTTTGTTTCCTACTTCAGGGCCAGAACGTGGTACAACAACTTTGTCAGGGTTTGACCCCAATAGTGTTCTTATCTTTTGATTGGTTTTTCTTGGTTGAAGACTCATTCCTAGAACAAAAGACTGAGTAAACTGCCGGCTCTTGTCCAGCTGTGTGCACCACAGGCACTTGGTTTATTTACAGGTCGACAAGCCCACTGCTGATCCCATGAGCCGTTTCCCATCACAGGTCCCAAATGCTGTATGTGAAGTGGACTGATACAGTGGGTGAAGTCAAAATAGGTTCACAGATAATTGTCATTCACCCGTTAGCATTTATTTAATTTGTTCTCTGTATTTCTTCTTTGATAAGTAAGCACTGGGGTGGAGAGAGGGTAAGATTGTCCATGTCCTGATTGTGTTTGCCATGTTGTCATGCTCATGGTTTATTAAAAAGCCTGGTTGAACGTGATTGGTTCACCATTGCAGCCATTATTATGTACCCCGAGTCAGGAGTGTGGGGTACAGGTGGTGGAGCGAGGACAACTATGTATGGAAATTTGCCCTCTCACAGTAAGATGAATCAGATACTAAAACACCCAGAAGGTAAAATTTAGTAAGTGTAGTAACAGAAGTTCTGACAAAATGCTGTCTCAATATAGAATAGAACGGGGAGGGAGAGATTAATTCTTCTTGGAGTGCTCAAAGCACCAGTCAGGGAAGAGGTGATAATCAAGCTATGCCTTGAAGAATGGGCACCTCGGTTTAATTGTTGGACACCCTGTAAGAATACAAGTTTGCACAGGAAGACCATGACTGCTGTGTTCACCATGGTGTCTCCTGTGCCTCTGGTACTCAGGATGCATATGGATGGATAGATGGATGGTAGGAAATGTGGACAAATGAACAGGTGAATAAGCAAACAAAGGCAAAATTCTAGGTGTGGGCCATGCTTGAATGGTAAAAGAGTGGCAGGAAAAAGTTAAGTGTATTGGTGAAATTATAACTGGTTTGACTTACATGAAGGATGCTTGAAAGAGAATGGCCAGAGAAAGAGTTAGAGGAAAGAGCCCAGATGATGAAGGCTCAAGAATTTTGGCTTTTCTCCCCCAGTAGTGGACACTAAACAGCTGCAAATATCTTGGGTAAGTGTTGGCAGTATGCATACATAATTCTAAATTTTTGTAGAGACAGGGTCTCACTGTATCACCCAGGCTGGAGTGCAGTGGTGCAATCTTAGCTCACTGCAGCCTCGAACCCCTGGCCTCAAGTGATCCTCCCCCCTTGGCCTCCCAAAGTGCTGGAATTACAGGCATGAGCCACCACGCCTGGCCTTCATAATTCTAAGTTTTGAGAATAGAATTTAAATTGAAAAAAGACTCCGGGTATGGCCTTTTCTGTCTTCTCCATGCTGTAGATAAGTAATCAAAGACCCTTGCTGTAGGACACAGTTTAGTTAACTAGCAGCAGCAAGATCATAGCTATTTCTGGGTGCTCATTTCTCGGTCTTCTCTTTAGATGTGTGCAACAGCACTGATCTTCCGGAAGTCGAGATCATTAGCCTGCTGGAGGAGCAGCTGCCCCATTATAAGTTAAGAGCCGATACCATCTACGGTTATGATCACGACGACTGGCTCCATACACCTCTTATTTCTCCAGATGCCAACATTGACCTCACAACCGAGCAAATTGAAGAGACGCTGAAATACTTCCGTAAGTAGTTGCGCTTTCACGCTGTGACGTCAGTATGATGATCAGTCCTCCTTAGCCACGGGCTCGGCTGAGATCTGGTTCTGGGGAGCATGTGCTTTGGCCTGCCATCTCCAGAGAGGTGGTCAGAGAAACATGGCTGGAAGGCTTAGTCACCTGACAGGTCTCAATTTTAAATGTCCTAAATAGAAATTTTAGAGTAGTGGGGACCAAGTATGATTTTCATTTGAACCCACTTTTTTTTTTTTTTTTAGAGACAGAGTCTCACTGTGTTGCCCCGGGTAGAGTGCCATGGCGTCATCCTAGCTCACGGCAACCTCAGACTCCTGGCTCAAGCGATCCTTCTGCCTCAGCCTCCCGAGTAGCTGGGACTACAGGCATGCGCCATCATGCCCGGCTAATTTTTTCTATATATTTTTAGTTGTCCAGATCATTTCTTTCTATTTTTAGTACAGATGGGATCTCGCTCTTGCTCAGGCTGGTTTTGAACTCCTGAGCTCAAACAATCTGCCCGCCTCGGCCTCCCAGAGTACATTTACTTTTTATGTATTCATTTCAAGTTTTGAAGCCAACCTTTGCTTTATGAACTCTAATACTGTATGTTTTGCTATGTTCCAGATTTAGGACTCTCAGCTAAGATAATTAATCTATGATTTTATTATTTTTATGGCTAAAAATGTTTAGGTATATGTGGTGTTCACCTGTTGATGTGCTAAAACTCTCTATGACTCTGTTTAATAAAGATCTTTACTTTACACTATCCATTATCTATTTCAAGATCTTTGCTAACATATTTATCGATGAAGGCACAATAGTTCATTAATATGTTAGGAATTCACTGTATCATAATTCAAAACATTTTAGAACTTGGTCTACAGGAAAGGGATCAACTCCAACAAATGTTATTACTTATTGGAATTTTAAAATGGCAGTGTGTGGTAAGAAAATATGACAAAATCCTACTCCCAACCCATGGACAGAATAGGCTCATTTGGCTATTTCTACTATTGAGAATCCATCCAAGGAATAAAAGGAAATTTCCGCTGATCACGGATTAATAATTTTCCCTCTGTCATAAATAACAAATAGGATCTGAGCTGCTTTCTAGCAAAAGCTAGGGTAGTTTTACCCTCATTTACTAAATAAAATATTAAATGTCTTTTTGGGAATAAAAGAATTTTAGCAATACGCCATGGAAAGGAAATTTGTGTGACTTATAAGTGGCCAATTGAAAAACACAACAAAATCATAGGACTTTAAGTGGCTATTGCAATAAGTCTCTCATTTAGTTCCATATACTAGAAAGGCTTTTTTATTAGTATTTTGAATTAATTTTTAGTTGTTAATATTTGAATTTTTTTAGCCATTTTTCAGTAACGATTATCACCTTCCGTGTTGATCCAATAAAATGTGCTGATGGACACATGATCCATGTGGAAACACCAGCACAGGAACACTCATGCGAATGGATGCAGAGAAAAATCACTAAATTCATGCGGAGCTTTGGCTTTAACAGAGAGCAATTTTGACAGGAAAATGTTGCTGACATTCTTATTTTAGACAGCATACAAGGAACTCAGCCCACAGGACAGTAAATGTTAGATTATGTAACAGAAGCCAAGCTAAAGCACATAACAGAAGACTCACAGGAGAAAGGATTCTGTTTTGCAAGAATATTTTCAAGAGCAGAAGAGTAGCACAAAGGAAATACCTTAAGATCTCGCCTTTCCAGATGCAAAAGTTCAGCCCCTCTGATGTCATGACGGATGAAGGTATCTTTGTACTCTCCCAAATTGAGCAGATCCAGCCAAGCAGCAACTTCCTCTGTGCCCCATTTCTGAACTACCAAAGTTAAGAGCAAAACCCCCATAATTTCTACATGCTCAATGCATTACAAAGCAAAGGTTGGCCAAAGAAAACGCAAAACAGAGTGTAGCGGCAGTGCTAGCAGAGGCAAGGTTAAAGGTCTCATTTCAACGAAACTATAGTTCCACTTTTTCCCATGCAGTTTACAGACTCTCAATCGACACAAGAATCTGACTATACAAAGACATTCACAGCCGTGCGTCCATGCTTAGCTTTATTCCAATTTCCTCATAAAAGCCACCCAATATGCATCCAAAACTTATTTCACATCACTAGGATCAGTGGTGCAAGGTCTGCATAAGCTCTGATGATTTTCCTAAGACCATGTATGAAAATAGCTATAGATTGCAATGAACTACAAATGCTAATTAAAATTTAAAATCTGATATGGGCTACTCAATTTTAAACAAACTTTTCTGGTTAAGGTCTTGCTAACTCCAAGTATTGTCAATATTGGTTCTATTATACTACTATTGATAATAACAGCAATGTATTATTAAATCAATTTATCAATTTAATACCATTTAAAAGATTAGTTATGTTATTTTTCAGTATGTATAATCATTCTCTTATATATTTTATTCAACATTGATTAGCTTGATTAAAGCCTACTTATTTGGTGCTTTTGGTTTTTAAATACCCTTCAATAGCTGCCTTACGAACAGCACAAATAAGGTTTTATATCGCTTTTTAAAAAATGAGATAACTGGCCAGGCACAGTGGCCCACGCCTGTAATCCTACCACTTTGGGAGGCTGGGTCGGGAGGATCACTTGAGACCAGGAATTCAAGACCAGCCTGAGCAATAGCAAGACCCCATCTCTACAAAAAATCCAAAAATTAGCCAGTCATGGTGGCACACGTCTACAGTCCTAGCTACTCAGGTGGCTGAGGCAGGAGGATCACTTGAACCCAGGAGTTTGAGGTTGCTGTGAGCTACGATGATGCCCCTGCACTCTAGCCCAGGTGACAGAGGAAGACTGTCTCAAAAAAAAAAAAAAATAGATAGCTAACTCAGAAGAATTTATAAAATGATTTGATTATGAAAGGCAGCTACCATCATATACATAGAACTTGAAGATGCTTTAGCACTAGTACAGTGAGTAAATTTAAATTTTAAGGAAAGGCGAAAAGGGAACTAGAAAAATAGCAACAAAGGGAGGGTTTAATCTTTGCTTGAGAAAGCAAGTATTTCAGGACATAGTCATCATTACCAAGGGGTTGAAATGGTGTCCCTAAAACAGGAGAAAGAGAACATATAACTTCAAGAGGAAAATATATTTGGCAAGTTAAAGGAGTAAATGAAAGTTTCTGTGTTCCATGTATCAACGTGATCTAAATTGTGAACTTTGAAGAAGAAAACCAAATTATACCCTGATGCTTTGAATTGCTGTTGAGAAAGATAAAAAACCATCTGAACAGAGACATCCACAGAACAAAGTAGAAGCAAATTAACAACCATCTCATTTTCTTGCGCATTTCATTACTACAGATTTCTACTGAGACTTTAACATGTTTTACGTATGACATGATTTTTTATGGTAAAATTCACATAACAGGAAATTCACCACTGTAACGATTTTCAAGTACACAATCAATGACACTTAGTATATTCACAACGGTGTGCAACACTCACCACTGTCCAGCCCTGGGACACCTTCATCATTGCAGTGGTGTCACTGTAATAAGTTATTTTTCCATAATGTTATGCTTTCCCTTCCCATGTGGACCACCTACCAGGCTGTGAACTTGTCTTCTGCTTCTGAACCTTTTCCTTTTTAAATTTTGGCACTATGCGAAATACTGTGCTTCTGCTGTTTCTTTTGGTGCAATCCATAGGAGGCTCCTGTTCAAATCAAGAAAGAAAAGAATTTTTTTCAGGATATTAAGAGAAGGAAAAATCTACTCTGATAATAGAGATGGAATAGGGATAGGTTATGAACACTAACCATTGTAGAACACTTTTAACTTCTTCAAAAAAAAGTTCAAAATGATGTACTACTGGAAATGTACCAATTCCCATAAAGTGTCTCTGTTCACATAAATGCCTTTTCTTACTTGCTCAAGAACAGTATATTTGAAAGCAGTATTCAAAATGCATTTTTTCCTAAATATCTCTTTTTCAAAGATGAGTTCAAATTCTATGGTGATAAGGCATACATTTCCAAAGAAACAGGCTGAATTTATGTACCTCATCCTCATTTGGGTGTAAGATATAGTAAAGCCAAGGAATCTCTGTTAACTTCTGCAACTCCACCTCCACCGAGTGTAAGGCATCAGACACCCGCTCTTCATGCGGAGATTCCAACTGCTACTCACCAGTAGATTAAAAAACAAAACAAAATAAGACTCAGTAACAAACCTCAGATAGAATAAATTATTTTATTTTGACAGTGAACATCCTTATCTCTTATTAGGCTAGTATTTTTCAAATTAAGGAATTTTTTTAAAGTAACATTCCTTTATATTAACTTCATTTTTAAAAATCTGGATAGATCTAATCTAATCCTTACTTCCCAAAGATTATATAAGTAGCTAGTGAGACTTTATTAACTTCACAGAAGAAGTATTGCTTTTGGTGTTTCTTCTATGTAAACCCCTTCCTTTCCTCCTTCCAAGCATCTGTCTATTCATTCTCATTTGCACAAGTGAGTAGTCTCATTATTCTACTTACTTGTGCCAAAATTCCTTCCTATATACATAAGTTACCAGGTGAACAAATAATATTTCTTAAATTGGCCAAAAACTTGTCATATAAAAAGAACTGCAGAAAAATCTCCTTGAGAATTTAAAGGATAAGTTTAAGGGAAAAAAACCCATGAATTTCAGAAAAATTTGTGATGAAAAACTGTTGTAAAAATCAGGACAAAGCAAAAAGCTAAAAGGTTTGTCATCTGCAATAGGTTTTGGAGACTTTAAAGAGAATTTAACTGTTCACCTGTTATATACATTAACCCATTTGAAGCAGTTATTAAAATACATTTACATGTTTAATGCATGAATAAAGGTGAAATAAACCCTGTTATGAACAGAATTGGAAAGCAGTCGATTGGATTCTAGTCCTGGCCTTGTGACTGACTATGAAACTAAGGAAAGGTTAATTGATTTCAGGAGACTTAGTTTCCTCCTCCAGAAATAGCACATTTTGACTAGATTACTTCTGAGGTCCTTTCTAACTAATCAATACTTTTATAAGTTACTTTAAAATTTTAGAGTTCCTATATATATGTTCACAGAATTTTAGAACTGAAAGTTCAGAAAGAATATTACTGTTTTTTATTATAAACTTTTTTTTGTTTCCTCTTGTTATTCAAGGTATCTACCACTTCTGGTAGCTAATAAAAATATGAAGATTTTTCACTCTGTTGTATAAAATTTACTACTTTCCTTTAAGTCTAAGAATATATGTCTTATAAAATTAATAAAATGGTTATTATATATTCATTCTAAAAGTAATAAAGAGTAAACCTTAGTTGCTCTCAAATACAATCAACTCTTTATTATGATATCACTACTATCAAAGGTTTTGGTAAAATTCAATGGTATACATTTTAAGCCAAATATCCACATTTGACAATGAGAGAGAATTAAAAGTCAGGGGTGTCCTTCCATATTAATGTAACACAACTGGTAAATATTAGCAAAGTTGTACTCAGCAGGGACTTCTGGTATACAGATAACGAAAGTACAGAATAATTTATGCTTCTAGTTCTTGTCAGAAATTATCTTAAATGTACTTCAAATAATGCAAAAAAAATACATGTACTCAATATAAAAATTGAGACCCAAGTTACAGCTCATGGGATTTTCTATGGGACTTATTTCAGAAGAGCAGCAGAAGATTCTGGTTAACAACAGTGGTGACAAAAATAGCCAAGAAGAGGACTCCATTGGTTTTATCAAAAAAGATAACCACTGTTTCTTCCTAAAAGTTTTTTCCTCATGGCCATAGCAGAGGAAACCACCGCTTGTCCCGCAGAAGCTGTCTCTCACTTTCCTGTGGAGGCGGGTAAGACAGCAATGGCCTTCGTGCAGCCTTTACGTTTCTCCAAAGGTGGCACTCTCCTGGCCCACAAGCAAACAAATTCCAAGCCCAGGCACTCAATAGCTAGACTGTGCGATGCCCCTCCCATTCAATCACCCACTGTGCCAGCCACTATGACTTTTAATATCACTTTTATTTAGGTGTATATTTGCCCAGACGTGAGAGGCAATTACTGTCAAAAGAAATGTTTTAAGATCACCACCTATCAGTTAGTCAGAATTGTTATAAGGAATTAAAAAATAACTAACACATTAGGCCTTCTACATACACAAGGCCAACAGTGTGTGTGAATAAGCCACAATCGAACTCTAGGTGGCGACAAGACCCAATATGCTAGAACACTGGACATTGATGAGGTATTTATAAAGCAAGACTGACTCCGGGGCTAACCAAACAAGGCATCCACGGGCTTCTGGCATTTCTGATTGAGGTCCAAGAACTGCAGTCAGATTCAGGCTTTGCCTAAACTTGATTTCCAGGACCAATTTGAATTAAACTGGGGATAGTTCTTGAAATACAGTTCTTTGAAACACTGCGTCTAGAAAGTGTCCTCTTTTAAGCAAATCTGGAGGACCACACCAGTCATATTTCAAATGTTATTAATCCAGGGTTTAATAAAACCCACGGCTTCCTCTACTCGTGTGCAGTAATGAGTACCTAAGGAATGTCTATGAGGCTTTTTAAAGCTCAAGTCTCTCACAGCTGACTGGGGAGAGCAGGAATGCATAAAAACATGATGGCGCATGAAGGGAAACCTTTACTCCTGTTAGCCTGAGTCATAACTCCCAATTTCAGTCATACATGCTGTTGAAGACAAAAGCTGGGTAAAAAGAAAGCTCGAAGTATGGAGCCCAAAAGGCTGTTTCTGCCTTCAAGTCTGCTGAAGGCATGTTCTCTAATGAAGGTAAGGCCCATACATTTATTTCATCATTGTGATGTATCGATCATTTTCTTTCCTTACCAAAGGAACCCTGCCAACTAGTAACGATTCCGTTTCATTATACAGCGCCTTGACATTGATGGCTATTTCAGTGGCGGTGTCTCTCGTAAGACTCTAGAAAAGAAGAATATCAAGGACATGTGATTTTATATTAAATTTGAATCCCATCATTAGTAAATGCTTTCAATTTTATTCTCACAATTTAAATTCATAGCACAAATATTTTTAAAATTTACCAAAATTCTATAATTGCAAAATTTCATACTCACATTTATTAGTATGATTATCTCTTCTAATTATTGTATCACGGAACTAAAAGAATGCTATGAATACACTCAGGATCACACCTCCTACCTACAAATATGTATATGCCAACACCAACTTGTATCTAATTCTATAAAAAAGCTAAATCAAAGAAAATGATATATTAAAAGGGGCATTATCTGATTATAATTCTAACTACTGATCTTCACTCTCAGTAGCTCCAATCAGATTGCTTTTTATTGTTATTTTTTAATTTTTTTTTTGAGACAGGATCTTGCTCTGTTGCCCCGGCTAGAGTGCAGTGTCATCACAGCTCACTGCAACCAACTCCTTGGGCCCAAGAGATCCACCTGCCTCAGCCTCCCCAGTAGCTCTAACTATAAGTGTGCACCACCATGCCTGGCTAATTTTTTCTACTTTTTGTACAGTTGAGGTCTTGCTATGTTGCTCAGGGTGGTTTTGAACTCCTGGCCTCAAGCAATCCTCCCGCCTCAGCCTCCCAGGAATGAGCCACTGTGCCCGGCCATCGGATTGCTTTTAGGCCCTAATCTTGAGAACAAGCATTTACTTACATATTAATTCAGGTGACTTCAATTGAATAATTAAAAGAATAAAATAATGCTATCAGTTTTCTCTATACGACAGCATTCTACCATGTACATTTCATATCACAAGAGTTATATTCTATCCATTCTATTATTAGCTTCTACATTAAAAATTTTACAGAATCATCAATTTCCAATTTAGTAAAACAAAATGAAGAATAATTTCTGTGCACAAATTCAAAAATGAATGAACGAACATCTCTAACAAAATGCACACTGATGATACCTAAGTTTGCCCTTTATTGAGGTACAGGGGAGAAAAAAAGAAGAAAGAAATGCAGCAGCTAAAACACAAACAGAATTGAAGGAATATGGCAAGAGGAGAAGTGACTGAAAGTGAAAGAGAAAAAAAATGAAGAGAATTTAAGAGCAGCAATGAAAAAAATGGCAGGAAAAGGAAAATAAAGAAAAATTTAACAACAAATTGACTGTAAACTTCTGCAGAGACTCATACAGTCCACGCAAATTTCATTCACAGGGTGTGGCATATTTTACAGTATCAAAATATAAGTGTAACACCAAAAGAATCTGTGGAATGAGAATTTACCATTAGATCCTCACCTCCGGGCACCGAGGGTTGGCTTTATTCAGGGCATGGGAGCAGGCATTCACAGCGTGGGCCAGTTCTTGCTCCAAAAGACAGTGAATTGTGGCGGCATCACAAATCCTAAAAGCAAAAAGGAAATAAATGAACAAAAAGCTTTTTGGAGCATTGCTGATTGTTTTTTGAAATGTGTAAGTGGAAAGATAAAACAAGTAAAAAAAAATGAAGATAAAAAAAATTTTTTTTACATGGTCGCTCAATTAGGAATGGCAAGGAGTAGATTTACAAGTTCAAAACCCCATGGCAACAAAAAGTTTTAAATTGAAAATCTTTATATAAAAAGTTAGGCTTAGCGTCAGAGATAAACGTATCTAAGTGCTATTTGAGAGAACAAAATACAGTAATATTTTGTTTTGCAGAATCACTGGAAAGTGAGAGTGATCACAAATATTAAGAGTAGAAACTTGTCTTTCATTCACTGAAACTTCAAATACAGCAGGTTAGAGGAAGAGCATTACCACTTACAAATGAAGTGATTTATAAGCATCAGTTAATTTAATATTCACAGCCTTAAAAGGTAGCTATAATTCATTTTCTCCACTTCATAGATGAAGACATCGAGGCTCAGAGAGAGTTAGTATGTGTACAGAGCTAACAAGCGGTAGAGCCAGGCTTCGAATCTCTGTCTATCCAACTCCAAAGCCTGTTGTGTCATAGTCCTGTTATATCCAAACCTCTAAGTCCTGGAAAGACAAAATTCTGGAATCTATTAAGGCCAAAGAATAGAAAGGAGGAAAAGTTCCTCTGATTGCTAGAAAATGATGTAAGGCTTGCAGATGAGCAAGAAGGCAAGACTATTCAAACGCTTTTTGCTTCTCACATCTTCACAGAGAAGGACCTTCAAGCTGGGAAGGTCAGAACAAGAAAAAGGACAGAAGCCCTATGTCGTCAGATCGAGAGTAAAGGAAAAGAGTTTGATTCTTAAGGATCATACACAACTGATAATCCAAGGCACTAAGGAACCTTGCTAATGTCACCTCAGCATTATTGTCAATACCCTTGAAAAATCAAGAAAGATGGGCTGTTTATCAGAGGAACAGAGATGGGTAAATGTTATCCTAATTTTCAAAGAAAGGGAAAGAGATTAGTCAACTTCAGTTGAACATTTCCAATTGCCTGTTTAATCTCCTCCCAGGTATTTCTGACGTAATTTAAATTCTGAAGTCCACGTGGAACACATCATTTTCCCTCTCAAACCTGCTCCTCTTTCTGAATATTATTGCTCCTTTAAAGGCACCACAATCCATCCAGCCATTCACTAGAAACCTTAAGGTCATCCTGTCTCCTAATTCACGCCCATATACCAATTTTAGATTCTCAACTGTCTTAAATCTCTTTTCTCCTTTCCATCTCTGCTGCTGTAATGCATCATTTCTTCTCAGGACTATTGCTGCAGCACCCTAAGTGTTCACCCCACCCCAGCTTTGCTGTCTTTCAAAATAATCCTCCATACTACTTCCAGAACCATCCCATAAAGATCTGGCCCCTCCTCTCCATCCACATTTCCCACATTCACGAATATACTATGCCAACCTCTTAGTCATCCCGAAGTCTCTGAGATTTCCTGAAAGCAGCAAGAACTTACACCCCTCTGGGCCTCTGCTAAAAGGTGACTTTTTCCAGGCAGCCCTCCTTCACTGCCTCTGGCCTCCTCTGTGTGTTTGCAGAGCCCACTGCATGCCCCGTGACAGCACTTTGGCCACACTTCTCTGTCCCACTCATCTGTGAACAAATGAAGGAGGGCCATAACGTAGTCATCTTGGTATCTCCTGTGCGCTTGGCCCATATAAGGGGCTCAGAAATATTTATTGAATATTGGATGAATAAATTCTGAAAATAGACAAGTGAACTTTTTGCAAAATTTAAAAACAGATGAGGAACCAGACTAGATTGACCAAAAGCAAGTCTGGCCAACTTTCACTTCCTTTTTGCGGTAAGGTTATTTGATTGGTTCACAGGATGACAAAATGGGAAATATATTTTGGCTTCAAGAAAACACTGTATATCGGAGGCCATGGAAGTTGTCTGTGGTATCTTAAAGAATGTATTTGCCCTAAAACTAATATCCCTGTGGATAAGAAGCTGAGATGTACAGAATGTAGTGATGTAGATTCAGCTGAGTAAATATTCAGTTTTTCTTCCCTTTTTTCTGAGCTATCCAGTATCTTATAGTGGTAATATTTTATTCTAATTCTGAATATTGGTGCAGCAGTTGGGAGTAAATATCTTTTCTTTTATATCTCTAATATCTCATACACCCTTATTCTAGGTATCTAATAAATATTTAAAGAGGAGAGTAAGGAGGGAGAGAGGGAGGACAAATGGCAATAGGAGGGAGGGAGAGGAAGCAAGTTAGCCCCACAACCACTGAACTCTACTTTCCTTCTTCTCTTTTTCAACATTTTTATCCGTGACCAGTCCCTCCTCCCCTCTGAAGTTTGCTCCTGGTTATAGTGATTTTGCTTTTAACGGTCCTAGGACTTGTTTTGTTTTTTAATCTTCTTCCTTTCTGTCTGCCAAAATGAATTTATGCGTGGTCTCAAAATCTGTTATAGATCTGTTGTTTTTTTTTTTTTTTGTCCCTTACTCTCCTTGGGAACAGGGTTAATGTTTAGACATCCTTCTACATTCCGTAAACATCTGATTAATAACAATAAGGAAACGTGTAAGTGGGCAGTATAGTATAATGATTGACGTATACAGTGGAGAGATAAACAATAACGGAAGGGGTATGATGTGGCAGTGTAAGTTAGGCATTGTGTTTCAGGACATCTAAGGTTTGGACTGCAGAAGACGTGTGTGTGTGTGTGTGTGTGTGTGTGTGTGTGTGTGTGTATGTTGGAGAGGACCTGATAAAGGAGGGCAGCAATTGTGAAATGGGGCAGCCACTGAAGAAGAGTAACTGTATCTCTTGATCCCACAAACTACTGAAACAATGTGTTACCGTTAAAAAAACAAAACTGGCTGAGACCAGACTTCTCATAGTCTAAAGAGCCGGAGAGCTTCCACACCTAGTGATGAGCTCCTCTGCAGCTTGGGAGCACAGCTGCATCTGTGACACCTCTTCCGTGGCCAAGTCGATGGCGTGGTGGATGTACAAATGGGTTCGAAGAACTGGTTTACCAGAGTCGCACTTCTGTTTATCTTCCCACGACTTCAGGGTGCTTTCAAAGGCCTATTTAAAATCAATATTGCAATGAATTGTTAGTTTAGAACGCTAAGGCCCATATAAATGTGTACTTAGGTAGAACTCCGATTGCGTTTTCTCAAATCTAACACCTCGTTAAATAAATTGCAAGCATAAAAAAAGACATTTTAAAGTTTTCCAGTGTATCACAACAAACAAAAAGTAATGGAGTCCATGATGATGAATAGATCATAGAAAAGTTAAAAAAAAAAGATTTTATACTTCAACCTTTACCATTTTATATATACTAGATGGGAGGAATATTGGCAGTCTTATTTGCTAAAGGCTGACCTTAATTAAAAATGTATATTCTTGGAAAGGCAAAACTATGGAGACAGTAAAAAGATCAGTGATTGACAGGGAGGGGTAAGGGAGGGAGGGATGAACAGGTAGAGCACCGGGAATTTTTAGGGCAGTGAAACTATTCTCTATGACACTTTAATGGTGGATACAAGTGATTATATCTTTGTCCAAACCCACAGATGTAAAATTCAAAGAGTAATGTAAACTATTGACTTTGGTTAATGCTACTGTATCTATATTGGCTCATCGATTGTAACAAACGTGCCACATTAATACAAGGTTTTAATAATAGGGGAATTTATGTATACAGGGAAGAGGGAGGAGAAAGTATGTGGAAATATGAATTAGAATTCTCTGTACTTTCTGTTCAATTTTTCTGTAAACCTAAAACTGCTCTAAAAAAAACAAAGTCTTAATATTTAAAAAGCTATTATAGGCCGGGCGCGGTGGCTCACGCCTATAATCCTAGCTCTCTGGGAGGCCAAGGTGGGCGGATTGTTTGAGCTCAGGAGTTCGACACCAGCCTGAGCAAGAGCGAGACCCCGTCTCTACTAAAATTAGAAAGAAATTAATTGGACAACTAAAAAATATATAGAAAAAATTAGCCAGGCATGGTGGCGCATGCCTGTAGTCCCAGCTACTCAAGAGGCTGAGGCAGGAGGATCACTTGAGCTCAGGAGTTTGAGGTTGCTGTGAGCTAGGCTGATGCCACGGCACTCTAGCCCGGGCAACACAATGAGACTCTGTCTCAAAAAAAAAAAAAAAGAAATACACTATAGTATTGTAAATGTATTTTCTCTTCCTTATGCTTTTCTTAATAACGTTTTCTTTTCGCTAGCTTACCTTATTGTAAGAATACAGCATATGATACATACAACATACAAAGTATGTGTTAACTGACTTTATGGTCATTGGTAAGGCTTCCTGTCAATAGCAGTCTATTCGTTAAAAAGTTTTGGGGGGAAGTTAAAAGTTATACATATATTATGGGTGCTCTTTGAAAAAAAAGTCACGTGCAGATTTTCCACTGTGTGGGCATCTGTGCCCCTAACCGCCCACCCCGCCCCCCGCACTGCTCAGGGGTCAACTGTATGTTGCTGCAGCTCCTGCTGATTTTGCCTGTACTTGGTCTCCCCCTGCCGAAGCATCTTTTCCTACCAACTCCCTGCGCACAGCTCCAATGCTGCCCCCTTGTGAGCACAAAATAGTATAACAGCGTCATTGTCTTGCCTTCTGCCTTAGGTTTTTTCCTCAAATGATTTCCGAGTAGCATCTCCTAAAGTGCATCATCGGAGCGGCAGTTCCTCTGGATGAGAAGCCGACTTCTCTCCTTCCTCCGAGCACAGAGCCTCTGCCCACAGGCGGGTGAGGACGCACGGAGGAGAGAGGCTGAGGCCAGGCGGAGAGCTTACCTTCCCCCTGCGGCCCGGCTCCCGGCCTCCATTCTTCTCCCCAGCCGGGGGTGCTGCCTTGCCAGGCTGAGCTGTTTCCACGAGTGGCTCCACGGGTGCCCCTGGGCAAGGCTGCCCTGCGGTTTCTCTGCAGCAGCCCCCACCAGGGGCCTGGAGAAGCGACCAGCCTCTCCCGCCCTGTGCTCCTTCCCCACAGCAGGGGCTGCTACTTCTGGGATATTCTTCCTTGGGTTCTTGCTGCACATACCGTCCCCCCGCTGGGACCCCTTCCCGTGTAACCGGTCACCAGCGGGTTGAGCACGACACTCCAGGCACCTGTGATGAGCCCCAGCTTCCGCCACTGGCCTCCCACGTCGCGGTGCAGGAAGCCGGCCACGTTGGAGGCATTGTAGGGGCCTAAGCAGAACAGCAGTGTGAGCAGGGCCCCGCCGGCCACCCAGGCCGCCCTCAGCTTCCTTCTGTGGCTGAGGCCTGAGTGAGCCAGTGCCCGGAGGCAGCCCACATAGCAGAAGGCCGTGACGATCAAGGGCAGAAAAAAGAGCAGGAGTGAGAGGCTGAGGCGGGCCGGGCCGGCTGAGGCTGGATCCCAGGCCTCCAGGCAGACGGCAGAGCCGTTGACCGGCGTGCTGATGCCCAGCCAGTCTCCCGGAGCCTCCAGCCCAAAGATCAGGCCCAGCTGACAGAGGACGAGGGCCCATATGGCCACGCACACCCCCCAGGAGTAGCGCGGCCTGCGGATGGCTTGGTAGCCCAGGGGGAAGGCCGCGCCCAGGTAGCGGCCGGCGGTGAGTGCGGCCAGGAAGCCGCCGCCCGCGTAGAGCGGCACGAAGTGGGCCACCGCGAAGGCGGGACACAGCAGGGCGGGCAGCGGCCAGGCTCCCGAGGCCAGGGCCTCCACCGCCTTCAGCGGCAGGGAGACGGCCAGCAGCAGGTCCGAGCAGCCCAGGTGCAGGGCGTAGACCAGGCTGGGCGTGAGGCGCAGCCGCGCGTGGGCCACGGCGCCGCGGATGGCCAGGACATTGAGCGGGACGCCCAGCGCGAAGGCGGCCATGTACAGGGCGAAGGCGAGCTGCCGCGGCAGGTACATGGGGCCGGCCCCGGTCCTCTGGCTCCCGGCCCAGCTGGCTTCTGAGCTCAGATCTCCTGGGCTCCTGGGCTCACACGCGGATCTCAGCACCGCTCCGAGAAGCAGGAGCCATCCAGTGATGGAACAGAGGCGCATGGGAGGACCGGCCGCCGGGCAGCAGCAGAGCCTGTATGCGATGCAAGGACTGCTGGCCCTCAGTCCCCTGCCATCTGTCCACCAGGTCCCCTGCCAAGATGGAGAGAGCACCTGTGGGATAACCGAGAAGACAGAACTTAGCCACGCAGGTCCCAGAAGCGGGGAGGTGTCCCGATTTCTGAGACCCTGCGGGGAGAAGGGGTGGAGGGAACTGAGAACAGGGCTGAGCCGGGCAATCCGTGTTTCTCCTGGGAATGGGAGTTGGACCCCTGACTCCACTCCCCTGCCCCCAGTTCCCTAGCAAGAGAAGGAGCCGCTCCCCGCGGCGGAGAGTCTGCAGGGCGGGGAGGAGCAATTGGGGTTCGGATGTGATGGGGGCTGCGGCAAGGGGCAGGCAAAGGGGACCCCCAGGGGAGAGCCCAAGGGTAAGCTGGGTGCCCTCAGGGTCATGGGCATGACCTTAGCAGACCCGGGGGGCACCCCGACAGGGGCTCTGGGGCCTGGGGAATCGTCACGGGTGCAGAGAGGAGCTACAGAAAGAGAGACTCACCTCTTGGTGCTGCCAGATGTCTCTGAGGCTCAGAAGTCCCCTTGCCGGGCTAGTGGAGGATGCCGGGTTGAGCAGTGAGCCGGAAGGGAGAGAAGGGGGCAGGGCAGGGCCATTAGCCCGAGGCGCTGGCAGCTTGGGTGAGCAGCTAATGGGGCCTCCGGGCTGGAGCTGAGGCTGCATGGGAGGAGGTGAGGAGCTAAGAAGGTGACGGGGACACAGAAGGGGACGAGGAGAGGAGTCTGGGTTTGGTCTGGGTGGGGTGAGTGTGTTTAGAGCCAGTACCAGAAGGAGCAGGGCTTGTGGGGTACAGCCAGGACCTGGCTTTGTCCCCTCCCCACTGCACTCGCTGTTCCCTACTCCAGGACGAACTCCTGGGCAGGCCGGTGCCTAACGGGCAAACTCCTGGACATGAACAGTACGCCAGTGACTGTGGTCACGCAAGCCACCTCCGCGTGGTAGTGACTCCAGGTGCAGCTCGCACAGGCTGCAGGCACAGGTGACGTGTGCCCCAAGCCGGCCGCTCAGCCTCCTTCTCTCGGCCCTGGGCATCTGGCCGGCCATTCGCCTCCCCGTTGGGGTCACCTGGCCCTTCCAGGAGACCTCCTGAGCCAGATTTCAAATGGCGCCTAGCTGGCCCTCTCTCAGATGTGGCCCGCATCTGCCAGTGGGAAAGAAACTGTCTCTGTGATGCTCCATCTCTGTGTCTGTGTCTGTCTTTCTTTCTGTCTGTCTCTCTGTGCTACCTCAGGTGTGTGTGTCGGTCACCAGACTGCGATGTCCCTTTGGAATTCCAAGTCACCCATGAGAAGCTCCTGGAAGCTCCTCTCCCAAGGCTCCCGGTGGAAGCAGCGCAGGATTCCCAGCATATCGACAACCCCCTCCAACGAAATGGTCTCATTCCTTTCCTACCCGGAGGAAAAGTCACTAACCGGGTTCTCGTTCGCCTGGTTTCCAGGTGGCGCAGCGCCTCTCTGTGAACGCACAAGACCTTGCTGCCTGTCGTTGAGCGTTTTGTCTTTGGGAGACGCTGAGAAACTGACGGAACTGAGGACGAATGGAAAGGAATGCCATTCCGGGAAGACATCGGGTCTTCAAGGGCTCCCTGCTGTGGCCCCCTTCCAGCAGGTCACCTCCTCGGAGGGCCTTCCTTGATCCCTCCATCCAAACCGACCCTTCCCTCCTCTGTTTTTATTCAGAGCACCCGTGATTCCGCAATGTCGTGTTTGTCAGCTGTTCTGCTAGGACGCTGGCCTTAGGAGGCAAAGATTTCGTTTGTGTGGTCCACCGCGTGTTGCGTAGTAGGTGCTCGGGTGGCCTGGTGCATGGCAGATTGCTTGGGCCCTGGAAGGACAGTGAGATCTGGGGCGGGCGGAGGCTGCCTCCGCGCTTCCTGGCCACCTGCTCATCACGCCTCAGCAATGCCTGTTGGCAACCGCGCCTCGTGGTCAATCGGTCATGAAGTGGGTTTATGTCAGCAGCTGGGCAAGGAGAGGGGCAGGATGAGAAGGCACTTGACGGTTACCGGGAGCCTGCGCCGGGCCCATCGGGCTCAGCGCTGCCTTCAGCTCCCCGGAGGGGACCCTGCCCTAAAACCCTTGGGGCCCCAGACTGGACTAGAGATGCCCAAGATCGGTACCACGTTTTATCTTTTTTCTGCCCAACAACTGGCTGTGTGCCGGATACACCCGCAGGAGCTCTGTAAATGTTTGCGGAATGAACGGAGCAACGGTTGAATGACAGCGGACCTCCTTTTGGGTACAGAAACCACAAAACTCTCCCCCTCTCTTTCATAAACCGTTCTCGAAGTTTCACCTTCCTCCAGAAAAGTTAATGGTGCTCACAAGAAATCAAACTGGGGACAAAGTGGACTGGTGGGTGAATCGGTGCCTCGCTCTGCCGCAGTCGCAAGAGTCGCCATTCTTGTACCGAGCAGACGTGACGAAGGAAGGTGGCACTTTGGGGGCACCTGCCGTGTGCCAGGAACTGTACGTTCCTCACCTTGGCGACTGGTTAATCGCAGGTTTCTGCCCTCTGAGGAGAGCAACTTAGCCCCTTAGCAGAAGCAGGTGGCCGGGTGAGAGATCAAACTAACCGGAAAGTCTGAATCGGTGAAGATAATAGCAAACAGCCGTTCGCCTTCAAGACTTTTTTTAAGCAGCTGTGGGTTGTGAAAGAATTTCGTAGGTTCATTCTTGAGAATAGCTGTGAGTATTGAATCGGCTTCCCCTTTTACATTCTTCGAGAAATGCAAATAAAAGGTGGTGGGAATTTGTTTTTTTAGGGACTTTTGGCTTTTGTGCTAGGCTTCTTATAACGTGGCGCCAGCATAGATAAGATCATTCCACACTTCTTATCCTGAACCACCTGCATGGTAGGTAGTGGCGTCTCCATTTTACAGATGAAGAAACTGAGGCTCGGGGGAGTTGGTGAACCCTGCCCAAGATCACTCGGCTAGTCGAATAGAAGGGCCAAGGTCAAACTCATGCTCGTCTGCCCGCAGAGCTCGCGCAGACCCTCCAATCTGCTGAGTTGATCACAAGATTGCTGGGACTCCTTTTCTTCCTCCCCAGGCCCCCACGGTGCCGTCCCCACCTTCCCCTCTGTGCTCTGACTCACAGACCGGAAGGAGCTCTCTGGTCCTTTGAAGTGGCGTCTGAGCCATTTTTATTGTGCAGTTCTCTGGCCGGTACACGTGTATCACACCCCTGCCAGTCCCAGGCCCCGGGGACCCTGAGCACGGGGGCCGCGGCAGTGCGATCCCTCCCACAGAACGCCTTGCCCACATGGAGACGCATTTCCAGAGCAGAAGCCAGCTCGGGACAGTGCCTCTTTCTACCCCATTTCTGTCCTTTTCTGGGCTTTTCTCCAGATGCAGAAATTGGGCTTGAAATTAGTGAGTAGGGATGTCAGAGCAGGGGAAAGGTCCCAGGGATAGGGACGGGAAGAAGGAGAAATGATGACAAGCTGATCCCCGCAGGGACACAGCCAGCTGGGGGTGGGGCTTGAGGGGGGGGATGGAGGCAGATGGCTGGGGTGGGGGCAGGTGTGTACGAGTTTCTGGGCAGGAAGGACAGTGGGAAAAGACCAGGGACAGGCCCTTTGGAGGGCTGGGGTCGCCAGTGCTGAACGGATTGTCTGTGGGCCAGGAATAAGGTCCTCCGCAGTGAGTGTGGCGGGGAGAGGATGGGGGTGGGGGTGTGGAGGAGGTCACGTGGCAGCAGCTGAGCCGCTGTGGCCCACGAAGCTCTGGGGCTTCCCTGGCCCCTGCTGCCCCAGGCGGCTCCGTGACAGCTGCCACCTTCAGTGCTTGAGGGTCACGTACTCCACGTCCTCCTGCACCCGAGGCCGCTCCCCAGCCCCAAACTGAATCAGCTCTGAGTAGTGAATCCCCTCGTCTTCCGGAGAATCTGGAGCCACGTTCTCATAGTCACCCTGGGGAAGCCGCACGGCTTGGCCTCAGGTACTCAGCCTCCCACCCGCTGCCTCTGCCCCTCCTCTCCTTGGCTCCCCCCCGCCCCACCCCGGTAGCCCAAAAGCCCGTGTGGGAGTCCTCTTATGCAGAACCTGGCCGTGGGGGCACCCGAGACTTGGAAGTACCTGCCCTGGCTCTGCCCACTTCTGCCTGAGCAACCCTTCCCCGCCGCCGCCCAGCGTCTGCTCAAGGCCTTCCCGTGGGCAGGACCAGGGCTCCCCTGCCTCTGCTGCCCCTCATCGTCCACAGCTCCGCCCTCTTACCACGCGGCGCTTCTGCACCACCGAGTAAGTGACCACGTCGCTGCCGTCTTGGCGAAGCCCCTGCATCCCCGAGCTCCCCGCATCTCTGGAGGGGCGGGGTGCAGATGGATGACCACAAAGAAGCATTTCCCATGAACGCTCCTCTTCCTCCCGACTCCCCGGGCCCCTCAACAGCACCCCAACTTCTGCGCCTTACGTAAGAGTAACCTGCTGTCTCCAGAGTGCCCAGCGCTCTCTAAAAACGCGAGCCACCTGCGTGAGCAGAGGCCTCTGCCCCGAGGTCTTGATCTTTGAGATAAAGACTGACTCTGGGCATGTGCGCCCCTGACTTGGAAAAGCACGCTCAGTTTCAGAGACCATCATCCACCTGGACGGTGGTTATGGAGCAGGAATGAGGTAATGAGTGTACGGCGGTGCCAGGCGCCAGGTAGGGCAGTCACCCTCCCAGGACCCTCGGTACCCGGTTCCTGGTGTGTCGATCTCCGGGAAGCGCAAGGCAGCGTAGCTGATGCCGTCTTCCATTACCGGGTTGCAGCATCCCATGGCGTGGGAGCCTTCAGAGAGGGGGGCCCTTCTCATCTGGGGGAGAGACAAGGTGGAAGCTCCGAGCGCTCTTTCCCCAGCCCGAGTCCCCTCCCCCGGCCCCTGGCAGCCCCGATCTCCCCAGGGGACTCTGCAGCACCCTCCGTCACCTCCCTCACCGCGGCTCTTCTCCTGACTTCAAGGTCTGCTCAGCAGTCAACCTTCTCCATCCTACCTTCTTATTCCTCACAAAGAAACTCTGACCACTGGAATTTTCCTGAAGCCCCTGCTGGCTCTGGCTCCTCTTCCAGCTAAGAAATAAAGGCGCGTCAGTGAGGGTCCAGGGAATGG
>CAUYSK010069879.1:0-10816 GCA_963575035.1 Avahi laniger
AATTATTTTTTCTAAATCTGTAAAGAATGATGATGGTACTTTGAAAGGTTATTGTATTTTTAAGCTCCAAAATTTCTTTTTTTTTTGGCTTTATTATATAATCTCTATTTCTTTGTTGAAGTTTCATTTTGTTCATATATAGTTTTCCTGATTTCCTTTATTTCATTGTCCCTGTTTACTTTAGCTCCTTGAGCATATTTAAGACAGTTATTTAAAAGTCTTTTTCTAGTATGTCCAATGTCTGTATTTTTTCAGGTATTGTTTCTTCCACTTTATTTTTTTCCTTTGAATTGACTATATATTCCTATTTCTTTTATGCCTTGTGCTGTTTTTTGTTGTTCTTCAAAATTTGGCATTAGAAAAATAAGCCACCTTTCCTAGACTTTACAGATTGTCTCTGCACTGGAAAATGTCTACATTAATTATGAGGGCATGTTATGAGACTTGAGATCAGCTAGAGTGAAGGCTTAAGGTCTCCCCATTTCTTCTCTCAGCATGTGTTTTGCCTGGGACTCTGTGTGTTCTTTTTTTTTTTTTTTTAATTTCCCTATAAATACAACTGATTTACAGGATTTTAATTTCCCAGAGTCTCACTCCAGCTTTTTACTGGTTCCTTAGCTGTTATATTGTATTCCTGAAGTTGTAATTTCTTGCCCTAATCATCCATGGATCTGTATATCACTTGTAGCTTTCGTGAGCTATGCCCAGCCTGTCTGTAGCTTTTCATGGCCTGAGATCTCAGATATGCCACTTTTTCCTATTTGAGCTCTAAGTCAAGCAAAATAGAACAGTCTCTCAGATAGCTCCCAGACTCATTATAATGTTGCAGATAATGCTCTGTTCTGCCCTGTTTGAAGGAGGAAACAATTTCCTTTAGATTATGTCATATTGTGCATGGAGAGGCTAGAGAAGAGCAATTAAAAACACTTCAAAATGTCCTATCATTTTCCATGTGGCTTTTTCTTGATTGAGTAATCACTTGATTACTGTAGACTGACTCATTACCAGAGCTCCTATAATTTTGGCCAATTTGTTTTTTTGTTAGATTTATTTTTGTTTTGTTTTTTAATGTTTCTATAGGGGAATGAGGACCTGGAACTTTCTAGTACACCACCTTGATGACATCACTTTCCAAGATTTAATTTTTTAAGTTATTTTGTTGAATTATCTTTTTCTAGTCCTAGCCTTGTGGAGGAAAATTGCACCATGTACTCTTGGTATACAGTTCAATTTTTTCCTAGGACTTTCAGAATTTTCAGTAGGATCTTCTTCAGTAACCTGGACAATGGAAAGGTATTTGTTTAGATCATTTATTAGGTCTTTAATGGTTATTTGGCCAAATAGGAAACAGCAGTCTTATACCATGAGTCATACGAGTCACGTAATTTATAGAAAGTCCATGTGCAAAATCATTCAACATACCCACAAGAAGTACATTTCATAAGGTTTGTTAACAGTAAGCAAACTAAGAAATGCCTTAAGGTTAGGATTGTACCATCATCTTCATTAGAGAGTACACTGAACACAAGAATTCCAGTTTACCATTACCACCTGAGGAGCTATGAAACAGAAACATTATTGGTGTCTTCAAAACCTTTTTTTTCAAACTTTTATTTTTTAATTTTGGAACTGGGAAAACCTTTCTAAGTATGACTTGAACTCTAAACAACATAAGAAAAGATTAATAAACTCCATTAGATAAAAATACAAATAACTTTTTTCTTCATAGTAAAAACTATGATAAAGTCAAAACACAAACTGCAAGAAAATATCTGAAATTCCTATCATAAACAAAACTTTAAATTACTTAAGAAACAAAGTTGGTTCTTTGATCTTGTATTCACCAACTTTTTTTTAATTAGCAGAGGAAATTCTGGAACTTTTTCAATGTAGTGAAATTTATATAGATCCAGAAAGTGCTAGGAAAGCTAAAGCTATATGGATGTGCTGCCTTTATCATGTCAGCAGACTCAGTTCTTGGTTATTGTGAGCATCTGACTTTCTTAACACATGCTCCCAGGGTGAGAAATGGCTTTGTTAATGTTCTCTTAATGTGTTAATTCATTCATAGTATAGACTGCCAATTTTAGACTTACTTAAGTGGATGAATGAAAGTTTTAAATACAGCATTGTTATATTTTTTTCAGAATACTTTCCCCATTCTAAATATACCATGATCAGTAGATGAGCAGGGATTAACACGGAAAATGGATACTTTGAGTCCCATTGCTCAGCCCAAGCTGCTTCGACAGGAGCACTCAACTATATTTTGAGCACATAAGTACTTTTATTTTTTAACAACATCTGTACTTACCTTACCCTCACATCTCACAATCCCTGGTGTGTGTGTGTATCTATGTGTGTGTGTGTGTGTGTGTGTGTATGTGTGTGTGTATATATAATATACATATATATGTACATGTATACATATATATGTACATATATATAATATGTATATGTATATTATACACACACAAAAATCATTTATTTAGTGCTTGTTCAGTAGTGTAAAGTCTTCTCCGAAAATAAGCCCTTTCTCTTTACTCCTAGAAATATGCCAGGAAAGTCTCCTGATTTCTGTAACAAACATTTCAGGAGCTTCTATACCTTTGTGATAGAATAGCATTTAATCTATTAAACCAAGTTGCTGCTTGGTATTTCTTGGCACTCTTCCGGATCCAAAAAACATAAGTCCAGCAATCAATAATAATTGGAAGACAATATAAGTCTTTCCAGCAGTCTCTCAAATAATAGAAAAAGAGGTTTATATTTTTAAGACTTACCTAAACTTTGAACTCCTCTTCAGACATTTTTTGCTCTGAATAACTTTTCCATAGGTGGAGTGCTCAAAAATTTCTCTTCTACTTCTCAAAACCCCCTGAACTCTCCCCTATGACCCAACCTGCCTAGTTCTCTTCTCACTTCATCTCACTCTTACTCTGACTCAGCTCATTACTACATAGATCAAATTAGCTTCTTTCAATACTTCAATTTACTCATTTCCCATATTCTGTGCAACAAATGAAAACTTGATAGCTGATGCAGAAATTTATGTTTTCTATTCTTTTTGAAACATATAAAATTCCCTCTTCCCCTTTTATAAAAGGAAAAACTTTCACTTCTCTTTTTCTTTCTTTTTTTTTATTTCAGGAAATTATGGGCGCACAAATATTTTGGTTACATGTTATGACTTTGCCACATCCCAGCCATGATTTGAGACGTGACCTCCCTTTTGAATTGCTGGTTCTTTGAATAGTATGTCACTGATTTAATTTAAAATTCTATCTTCTTTTTTTTCCCCTAAAACGTCAGTACTGAGGTTGAAAACAGTCTATCTTCTAAATCCCTAGATTTAAGTAGAACAATTTGAAAATGTTTCAGACAATCATAGGCAAACTTATCTTCTGGAAAATGTCTTCTTTAAGAAAATAATACAAAGATTTGAAAAATATTTCTGGTCCCCCAGCTTCTAAATGTTATCACAAGTTGCCATTTGTTTTTAATCTGCATAGTGATTTTACCGTTGATTTCACAAGAATTTGAGTTTAGTTCATGTATTAGAAATTAATTAAAAAAATAAACAAGTGAAAAAATTTAAGTAATTTTTATGAATCACTACTAAAATCTAAATAATGCTTATATATTATTCATCCTTTCATAATACTTTAAAATTTACTCCCCAGTCCTAATTCTTCTTCCTAATCATCTGTCTCAAACTTATCTTCTAACTTCAATTCTCAATTTTATTTAAAAAGTAATAATTTAATTAATTAAAATAAAAAAATATTAAAACTTTCACTTACCTCACGGTACAAGTCGAAGTCAAAGCAGGCCTAAAAGACATATTTATGAGTTTGCAGAACACTCTGTGATCCCCTTCGGACCAGAGTGGTTCTGAATTCACTTCCTTCTCTCCCGGCTCAAAAGAGATTTCATGGTATCTCTGAAGAAGGTCTTGACACAACTGAAATCAACCATACTTTATGAATTCATAGATTTCCCTGATAGGTTGCAGTATTTCCCTAGTTTATCCAAGAATTATTTGAATGAACAATTGTCCTAGGGACTAGGGTGCACTCCCAAAAGCAGTAGCTTTCAATTCCTGAACCCTACACCCAGAAGTAACTAGATCATAATTTAATGCCCTGCCTCCAGTTAGAACTGTATATTCCTTCTTAAATATTTCTAGTAGATATTTTTATTACTCTACACCTACTACACATCTTGCACTGTGTTAGGCACTGTACAAGACATAGATTTTCATCATTACTTATTTCAGTGACTAACACTTATTGCCAAGGAATTTTTATCTAATCTTTAATTATTTAACTGATATTATGTTTTTTTGTTTCTGGCATTAAAAACACTTGATCATTTTCATTCATATGTCACAATGATAGAAAGAGTTAAATATCCTCTGCAATGTGAACCTTTAACTACTTTGATTAATTTTCTAAAGTGAAACAGATGATTGAGGGACATAGCCAAGACTAGCTTTTAAATTTACCATTAATTTATGTAGTCCACTCAGATGTTGGTCCCTCAGATCTTCATGGACATTAACTAGGACCTCAATAGCTTGACATTCTGGGTTTAATAGTGGGTGTTATTAGCAGATTTTAATTTTAATAATGCTACATAATAATCCCCAAATCTCAGTTACTCACAACAAAAAATATTTCTCATTCATAAGTCTGTGGTTCAGCTAAGGTGACTGCATTCAAGCTGTAGGTTAGTTTCAGCTCTGCTCCATGATTATTCCCACTTCAAGACCCCGTCTGAAGGAGCTAGCCTTTTTTCGGGGATATGACATTCCCATGGCAGATGGTAGGCGCACAAATGGCCAAGCTATACCACATATTTAAGGCTTCGGCTGAGACTACCACTCACTTCTCATTGACCAAAAAAATCACATGGCCAAAACCAACATCAATAAACCAAAGAAGTATACACTTGTCCCACAAAGAAGAAGGAGAGGGATTGTTTGCTGAATCATAACATCTACCACACTGGGCAACCCTACTTAATAATATTTATATTCTTGCTACAAAGATGTTTTGAGATTTTTTTTTGATTATGAGATATTTTTACATCATGCCTGAATATACCATTGCAACAAATATTCTTTATAACCATAGCACATCATATTCTTAAATACAAGTGACAGTATTTTTTTAATGCCAGAAAATTCTTCATAAACACTAAGTCCTAGTTACAAGCTGGTGATTAAAAATTATATGAATCACCATCAAACACTTACAGCAATTGTTGCACAGTTCAGTGTCCTTTGATTGTTTGTTTTACATTGTTCCATAGACTATATTTAGATAATGTTAATGTACCACTTGGCTGATTTGATTTGTATTGAATATATAAAATTGGATTCATCATAATTCATCTTAGTCACAAGTTAAAATGCCTATGTTCATAGTACCTTCACCATAGAAGTCCAAGAATAACTATTTATTGTTTACTGATTTGTTTTGCATAACACCAATTTTAATAAATACTTTCTTTTATCACTTGATAATCATATGACATTCTTTCCAATGTCCTATGACCAATACAATAAAATTTCTTTTTTGATTCCTTGTAGACTTTGTGTGTGTGTGTGTGTGTGTGTGTGTGTAACTTGTCAAGGTGTTGATCTTCTCTCTCTCTCTCTCTCTCTCTTTCTTTTCTAATTTTATCTTTGGAAATTTAGCACAAAACGCAGCCACAGTTTCAGTTATAAGGTTTGTGTCTGTAAACTCATAGATAGTAATTTTTCTACTGCCACTACTGGACATTTTATGGAAAATGAAGGGTTGGATGTTTGCACCTGTGAAAATATGAGAATATTTATTTTTAAACTTATAATTACTGTTTTTGAATTTGTTGATACAGTCATTTATGGATTACATTTTCCTAAATTTTAAAATCTATCTTTATCTTTCCCCTAGGTCTACTAATGATGAAAATCAAAATAGAAGGGGATTCTCAATTTTGACGGTAAAATCTACAAAAATATTTTCTGTACTGTTTGCAAGTCACATTTTTTCACTGTCATTATGATGTTGAGATTATCCTTCCATGTCAATTAATATATAATTTCTTTATTCTTTCTAGCTGCTCCATAATATTTATGTAAAAATTGTAAATGAATATAATTGTGTATATACATTGAAAGATGTTTGGAAGGATACACATTAAATTATTAATATTAGGGGAGAGGGAAAATATTCATTATTTACAGCTTATACTCTATACTGTTTGAATATTTATGTATAAATATTTTACCAAGTGTTCGTGTTACCTTTATAATTTAAAAATAAAATAAAATAATAAAAGAAACAAAGGTAGCCTACAAATTTAAATACATCGAGTGAATGAAACAGATGGCTACCCTAGCATGTGTTTCATAAATCAATTATATTTTTCTCTTAATTTCTAGGAAGGAAATTAATGCCACAAATAAATGTTAGATTCACAAAGCATGCCTGATAAAGATAGATGTCTGAACTTACCTTGTTTACCTGAACTGTCCCTTGGAGTCATGACTAGCATACAACAGTCTGGGGAATGCCTCTTGCCTGCATGAAATCAAGAATGACTGAAATGTGTTCAAACAAAAAAATGTGGAACTAGAATTGTTTCTTGACATGTAATAGACAACCAACATATGTTTGTTAAGTGAAAGAATGAAAGAAAAAATTACCATCACCAAGTTATTTAAAAATATTAGCCTCTTCATCAGAGTTTGGAGAAATACTTCATTTTCACAACACTTTTTACTATCATCATCTCATGAAAATTTCTATTTTCCCTTTTCTTGTGAAGGACTTAATTTTTTTTTTTGTATCTCTGAATAGGGAAGCATTTCCAATTTACCTTACTTAAACTAAACATATTTACTCACTCATTACTTATCCCTCAGCTAAAAGCAATATTAATGATAATGGAAGGCAAGAATTTGATTAGGTGAGTTATATTAAATATAAGCACAGCTCCATTCAGAAACATCCAATCTAATTACTTCCTTGATAAAACATTCATTTAACATAGAGATAGTCTCAGTGTTTTTAAAAAGATTATATGCAAGAATGTAGTTAATTTTTAAAAGAATAGATACATTGACTCTGACATGAACTTAAACCATTGAATGACACTAAGCATATAATTAATTGAAAGTTCAATTGCACTAATCTGAAAACTCAGAATAGCCAGAGGCTCCAGCTACAAATAAGAATTAGTTGTCTTAGAGAAAATAAAAATTTGTCCCAATATTTCCCAACTGAGCTTTGTCCAAAATTCAAATCAATGTGAACTTTTTCTAGCAGAGTCTGCTGGCTTGAGGGGACAGGGTGTATGAGGAAAGGAGTTAGATGTGTGTCAGGTGAAAAGAAAATGTAGGAACCTAAGGAATCCTGATAAGTTATAACTAGATAGTGATACTACCCATCCCATAAACACATTTTCATTTTCTGGTGGATAATGGAAGCCACTTTCAGAGAAAAGAAAGATTCTTCATTCCATTCTGGGTCTTCTACATTAAGACTTTGCATTAAGAGACCACGCTTCTTACTCCCTATACCCCAATCATCTTCCTTTTATATGATTAGCCAGAAATATTACCATAAAATATTTATTTGGACTTCTGCTTCCAAGAAGATTGGGTAGATGTATTTTTCCTCATTTTGTCCACTAAGTACAACTAACACCCTGAACACTATATACAAAAAACTTAGTAAGATTCTGAAAAGTGAAGAGAAGAAGGAAGACCAACTAGGGACCTTAGGACCTGAGGAACAACACGGAGGTGATATTACTGGATTTTCTTTTGCTTTATATATGCAGGACTAGATGCTGGAGGAACCAACAACCTGGAAATGCCAACAGGTACAAACATCAAATGGATAGGAAGGGAATACTATGAACAACTCAACACACATAAATTTAACAACTTAGGTAAAATGGCCCAATTCCTCAAAAAGCACAAAATACCACAGAATATATAAAATAAAATAAATAATTTAAATAGGCCTATAGATATTAAGAAAATTTAATTCATAATTTTAAACCTCACAAAATAATCTTTGGTCTCAATTTTTTGTCACTGAAAAAGATCTACTAAATGTTTAAAGGAGAATGAACACAATTTCTGTATGATCTTTCCCAGAAAATGGAATAGGAGGGCACACTCCTCCATTAATTCTACAAAGCCAGCATTACCCTGATACTACATCCAGACACAGAAATTGCAAAAAAAGGAAAATGGTAGATCAATATTACTAATGAATATAGATGAATGTAAATGCAAAAATATTTGACAAAATATTAGCAAATAAAATTCAGCAATACATTAAAAAATACACACCACATACCTACACAAAAATCTACAGCAAACATTATACTTTACTTTTACTTTGTTTTTGTTTTTTTTTTTTTTAAGACAGAGTCTCACTTTGTTTCCCTGGCTAGAGTGAGTGCCATGGCATCAGCCTAGCTCACAGCAACCTCAGACTCCTGGGCTCAAGCAATCCTACTGCCTCAGCCTCCCTAGTAGCTGTGACTACAGGCATGCACCACCATGTCCGGCTAATTTTTTCTATATATTTTTAGCTGTCCAATTAATTTCTTTCTATTTTTGGTAGAGACGGGGTCTCGCTCTTGCTCAGGCTGGTCTTGAACTCCTGAGCTCAAACAATCCGCCTGCTTCGGCCTCCCAGAGTGTTAGGATTACAGGCGTGAGCCACCGCGCCCGGCCTTTACCTTTCCTATTTTAAAAAATGTCAATAATGTTGCTATTTATAGTGAAAAAATATTTTAAAATAACATGAGAAAATGGTCATGTATTTTAATCTTATTCTATAGGCTCTGGCCTTTGCTTATAGAGGTGAATATTATAATAGAACATAACATCGAATGTGCTTGCCTGCTTTCTTTTCCTTCCCTACCTAATTTTGGTTTTGGACTTGATAGTCATTTTCACCTCCCTGAATCAACCTTGAAAATGAGAGGGGCTGAGAATGACTTACGGGTCACAGTGAGCAGCTGTCAACACCTAGTTTTCTTTGATCTAAGCCCCTGCACAGATTTGCAGCTCTTTGATTAGAGCCATGCAGCATCTTGCACGAGGTAGCACTTCATTCCCTCCTACAATTTCTTCACGGGATTCTGGAAAAACTGACAGAGTGAAATCCAATCTTATCAAGTCATGCTTTGCCCCGAGAGAGTGTGGCTGTGATGAATAGATTCAGCAGGAGTCCACGCACATGCACTCTGCAAGGGAGCAGTCCAGACGGCGCAGGGTTTGGCGCTTTCTTCTGCAGCGTTCTCATCGGTAGTCACGTTCCCCGCAACACTTATACGCTAGATAGTGTTTTCTCATGATAAGTTTAGTACTCAGTTTTTGGTAAGTTTTATTATAAGTAAACATTCCTATTACGTTAGATTTTTAAATTATGTTTTTCTGCTGCATGTCTAAATTAATTTCTCCTCTCTCTCAAAATTGTTAGGCTGGAAAATACTTCCCTTTTTGAACAACAGTTCTCAAACTTTCATGTCATAATAATAACCTGGATGCTTACTTGAAATGCAGATTCCCTAGACTCATCCCCAGAGAATCTGGTTCAGAACCTGGAAACCCGCGTTTGAAACAAGCACTTCAGGTGATTCTGATGCAGGTGGTCCCCAGAGAAGTTGTGGGATTTATAAGGTTGTGACCAAGCCTGTGAAAGCAGTGATTTATCCTATTTTTGCCCCTTTGTGCAGGTATTACTAGAAGAGGGTGAGTCATTTGTTAAGGGGCACGGATAGACAGGAGGACAAAGGGATCAAAGGCTAGGGGGCTGGAGTGGAGGTGGGTAGGTCAGGACTGCAGCATCCTTGGCAGGACACTCACAACTTGGCCGTGGTCCCCAAACCTAAACTTTCTGCTCCTCAGTTTACCTGGGGACTAATTCTCTACCCTCTGATTCAGAGGACAAGATATTGAGAGCCTCCTTCGACTGTTGTAGATGAAAAAATTCCTTATTAATAAAACATGTACTGTGTCAGTTAAGGCACTCTTGCCTCTTAACACCCGAAAAAGAAAAAGTGTCCTGTGGGCACTCAATCTACAAACCCATTGTCTTGGTTTTATGAGCCCCCCCCATTAGTCCGGCTCCCTGAGCTGTCTGGATCTGCACTGAATACAATGGTCCACCTTATAAATACTTAGTTGTAGGTTTTTAATGGCTTTTACTTATTTTCATAATTTTTCCTTTTTTGTTATTATTTATGCAGAAAGTGAGGCAAGACAGTTCTGCTAAAAAAAGGGATGAGGCTATAAAATATATGTTGCAGCTAAAGAACAAATATTGATGCATATCCCCAACAGGGAAAGACGAATAGCAAATTCATTACCCGCCCTTCCATTTCCACTTCTGATTCCAGACTGACATCATGACAGGATCTCTTTCCTAAGAAATTTATATATTCATTTAATTTTCATGTAGTCATTACACGACTATTTTTGAGTAACTACTGTTAAAATGGATGCAAAGATAAATGAAACACTATTCTTGCCATCGAAGAGCTTTAGTAGTAGAAGGCTATCGAGAACAAAGCTGTGGACAGATACAGAAACGATGACAATGGTCAGTGGTGTGCCAAGTGCCTTGTGAGGGTACAATGAGGAGCTGTAGGAGTTCACGAGAAAATGCTGGTGGCAGGGAGGTTGTGCAGTGTTCATGAGAAAGGCATTTTGTTTTCCTAAAGGAGATAAGAAGGTATGTAAGATTTCAACAGGCAGGGCTAGAGCAGATTTCAAGCTTAGGTGCTACATAAGTAAAAG
>CAUYSK010069882.1:0-13634 GCA_963575035.1 Avahi laniger
GATGGCTGAGTAGACACAGGTAGTATGTTCCTCCTCCATGGAGAAGAACCAGAATAGTTAGCAGATTCTCACATTTCAAACAGATCATCTAGGAGAGCATGCTAGGATTCACCAGGGAAACTATAGGAAGCACCAAAAGTGGGTAAGGAGAGGGTTCTGGGCAACTTGCCCAGATGGGGACTGGCTAACAGCTGGGAGAAGCTCTGGACACGAGGAAACAGTAAGAGAGAAGCCCTCAGGATTTTACTCATGGAGAAGAGGTTTTATGATATTGGCTACAAGAAAACTCCCCTACCCACTCAGGTCTGAGGTCTAACATAGGGAACTGCCTGGAGAGTCAACAGAGATGTTGTTTCAGAAAGGAAGCTCACACAGAATTCCACAGGCATCTGGGCCTAGAGTAGCTTCAGCCGGGTTCCATTCTGAGAGCCTAGATACCCGGAACTACGAAACCATCTACAGCTACTACAAGGCCCCAAGTAGAGAGAGAGTAGCCCAAGTGCTCCCACGCACCCCTGGGAAGGTCCCCAGTGCCCTGCTATGGGTTGCTGTTGAGATGGACATGAATGGACAACATTTTCCAGTTTTTCGCTCATGCTGCCTATCTGGTTGGAGCCCTGGCCTTTCCTGTTGCGGATCCAAGGCGCCGTCTTGAGAGTTTGACACTGAGCTTTGCCCCACCCTCTGGCTGAGTTTGGTCTTGAAGCAGCCACAGCCCTCACCTGTCAAGGGAGGAGCAGGAAAACCAAGCTTTCCAGCATGCATCTGGGACAGTGCCCACCTTCCCACAGCCAAATTCAATGGGACCAAGTCTAGAGAGAATAGTACTCCCCACAGCTTTCTGCCAGAGCAACCTGACTGAGAAGGAACCCCAGCCTCTCTGGTCACAGGCCCATGGTGCCATTTTGGGAGTTTGAAGCTGGGCATCACGCTGCTCCTGGGCTGAATTTGGGCTGACTGATGCTCACACCACTTTCATTCAACATATACAGTACTAGAAGTCCTAGCCAGAACAGTCAGGCAAGATTTCTCTGGAAAAATCCTGATTTGGATTCCAAAGGGCATCCAGATTGGAAAAAAGGAAGTCAAATTATTTCTGTCTGCTGATGATAGGATGTTATGCCTAGAAAACCCTAAGAACTCCTCCAAAAAATTCCTAGATTTGATAAATGAATTCAGCAAAGTCTCAGGTTATAAAATTGATGTGCAAAAACCAATAGCATTTCTATACACCAATAATTACCAAGCTGAGAACCGAATCAAGAAGTCAATCCCATTTACAATAGCTGCAAAAAACCTAAAATATCCAGAAATAAATTTAACCAAGGAGGTGAAAGATCTCTACAAGGCGAGCTACATATAACTGATGAAAGACAGTTTGTGTTGTAGACAACACAAACAAATGGAAAAATATCCCTTGCTCATGGATCAGAAGAATCAACAATGTTAAAATGACCACATTGCCTAAAGCAATCTACAGATTCAATGCAATGCCTATCAAAATACCAACATCATTTTTCACAGAATTAGAAAAAGTAATTATAAAATTCAGATGGAACCAAAAAACAGCCTAAATAGCTAAAGAAACCCTAAGTAAAAAGAAGAAAGCTGGAAGCATGACTTCAAATCATACTATAAAGCTACAGTAACCAAAACACTTGTGATACTGGTATAAAAATAGACATATAGATCAATGGAACAGAATAGAGAAAACAGAAATAAAAGCTCATGCTTATAGCCAACTGATCTTGGACAAAGTTGACAAGAACATGCACTGGAAAAAGGATACCTTTTTAAATAAACAGTGCTGGGAAAATTGGATAGCCATATGTAGAAGAATAAAACTGGATCCCTATCTCTCACTATATACAAAAATTACCCCAAGATGAATTAAAGACTTAAACATAAGATCTGAGACAATAAAATCCTGGAAGAAAATCTTGCTAAAATTCTTTTGGACACTGGCCTAGGCAAATAATTTGTGTAAGACCCCAAAATAAAATGCAATAAAAATAAAAATAGATAAATGGGATTTAGTTAAACTAAAAAGCTTCTGAGAGGCAAAATAAATAATTAAAAGGAACTCAAATAACTCAGCAAGAAAAAAAAGAAATTAGTCCCTTAAAAAGTGGGCAAATGACATGGACAGGCATTTTCAAATGAAGTTATAGAAATGGCCAACAAAAGTTATGAAAAAAATGCTCAACATCATTAATCATCAGGAAAATGCACATTAAAATATCACCTTACTCCAATTAGAATGGCCATTATTAAAAAGTCAAAAAACAATAGATGTTGGCTGGGATGCGGTGAAAAGGGAACACTTACACACTGTTGATGGAAATGTAAATTAGTATAACCTCTATGGAGATCAGTATGGAGATTTCTCAAAGAACTAAAAGGAAATCCACCACTTGACCATGTAATCCTACTACTGGGTATCTACCCAGATGAAAAAGAATAATTATATCAAAACAATACCCCTGCTCATGTTTATCACAGCACAATTCACAATCACAAAGATACAGAATAAACCTAAGTGCCCATCAGCCAATGAGTGAATTAAGAAAATGTGATATATATGGCGTACTACTCAGCAATAAGAAAGAATGAAATAATGGCTATTGCAACAACTTGGATGGAACTGGAAGCCTTTATCCCAAGTGAAGTAACCCAGGAACAGAACAATAAATGCCACATGTTCTTACTTATAAGTGGGAGCTAAACCATGACTACACAAGGACACACAGAGTGGTATAGTGGACATTAGAGACTAAAAAGGGGGACAGGTGGGATCGGGTGAGGAATGAAAAATTACCTATGGGGTACAATGTACACTTCTCAGATGTTGGGTACACCAAAATCCCATACTCCACCATTATATAACACATACATATAATGGAATTCAACTTCTACCTCTCTAAACCTATTAAAATAAAATTTAAAGAGTACTTGAATGCTTTCAAAAATGAAAAAAAAGTAAAATGCTAAGTAGAATAATTTAAGATGTGTAAGAGCTATGAAAAAAAATCTGGCAATGACATAAAGCATGTCTGGCATACTGATGGTATATAGATTAGGATGACCAGAGAAGGATGTTTTTGAGGAAGTATCATTTGAACTGAGAACTGGAAAATATAGAGGAGAGTCATGTGATCATTTAAGAAAGAACATTCCATGCAGAGGAAACAGAAATGCAAAAGCCCCTTGCTCTTCATGGTTTAGTCCCTGTCTTGCCTCGGCTCTCCTGAAGTGCGTAGCTCTGGTCTCTCAGACCCAGAATCCTCTGGACTTGATCTCTTTCTCACTTATTGCATCTTTGGTACCAGAATGTCACTATCCACTTATATCAATAGGTATGATGCTCTCATTTGGATTTTGTTCTTTCTGTATTCAAAACTAAAGCCTCCTTGTTTTAATTGTATTTCCATTTTTCTAGCCAGACACTACTTTCATGGATTTCTAAGAATGGGCATCTTTTTAAAATTTCCATAGACAGTTTACCTAAAAATGTGCACAATAAGTAATTTTCACATTTAATTGTGGTATCTTTTCAGGTCTGGAGTATAGATATACAAGGCTATATAGAAAAAGCCCTTTAACATTGGAGTAATTCATTTGATTCTAATAGTCCTGGGGGTTTGGGGGTTCCATTAAAGTGTATAATAGTGACTTCCTAATTTTAAAGCTACTCTTAGTTTCTGAGTTTCTGATTCCTACTCCAAATCATCAAAGCCTAAATTTCCTGGGGTGCAGTGTACATTCTGAGAAGTTTTCTTTCAATGGCAGTCTTGCCAATAGTCCGTTGTTTATTGATGATATGCTGCCGGGGTGGTCCGAGAGCTAGTTTTCATTAATATTCATCAATATTTTGAGTGAAGGAAAAGCAAATTAACTTTCTGTGTTAGCAGAAGATTCTAAATGTGATGCACAGAATGGCATCAGGGAACCAAATTGCATTTCAGATAACCATGAGAGATTTATTTGACAATGAAAATGAATAACCCAGAGATTATTCTCTTAAATTCCCCATACAGTATCCTGTAGAAGTAACAGTAGACTGACAATAACAACAAAAAAGTCTGGAAGTTAGTTCAAAATGGGAAAAACAAGAAAGCAAAGACCATGACTCAATATTCCCTTGTCTGCTTCCAGCCTCCCTCCTTGTCCCCAAATGCCAGATGAGCAACCTGAGGGCATGTGAAGGAAGCGCAGCACAGCAAGTCTCTCATTTTCAGTAGATTCGGTGTCAAGAATAAAAGACACTAGATCACCATTTTTTTATGGGCACATTTATAACTTTGGCTCAAACTGTACAAAAGCAAATTATGTAACCAAAACGTGTGTAACCCCATAATATTCTGAAATAAAAAAAAAGAATAAAGAGTAATAAGATAACAGCAAGAAGATAAGAGTGATACAGCAAAGCTTCATGGGCAAGTGTTTCCAGTCTATGGGAAAAATTGCCACCTTTTAAAGATATGTCTGTACAAATGACACCTTCAAAGGAGCAACTAAAGGTTTTAGCGGGTGAGGGTGTGTAGGCACATCTCTAAATTTCAGGCATCTGTGGTTGCCGTGAAACACAGAGGTAAAAGCGAAGGCCAGTTTCACTCTGTGCATAAGCCCTCATTATTATGTCTGTTTTTCATTTCTTTAAGATATTTAATAGGCTTCCATTTTTTTAAGTTTCATTGCATGTGTTCCTTTTACCTTAAGCGCCTCATCTTCGTATTGGAAGAAGGAACCATAAATAACTAGAGAAAAAGTGTTTATGTTATTTTCTCTCTTTTGAAGATAGATCATGGGGAATTAAAAAGACACAAGGATAAACATGAAACTAATGTTTATTCCAGGCTGTGTAACAATATGCACTATATATTTTAATTTGAAGTTGTTAGTGAGGTAGCTCTAGCTCCATATTCAGTCATCACTCATTCGTTCATTAACAATTTTTAAACACGTAATAGGTGCTAGGAGATCTGCTAAACCCTGGAGATGTAGTGGTAAGCCATATGCACACTTTCTTCTGAGATTATAACTGAGTGGGGGAGATAGAAAATTAAACAAATATTGCAAATAAAATAATAAATGCTGTGGTAGAAAAGTATGTTTTTCTGTAATCGGGGTCAGGGTGGAGTCAAGAAAAGCTCTCAGATGAACAACATTCAAGTTGACCCTTAAAGGGTGGGAGGGAGTGATCAGGAGAAAAGGAAGGGAGAGGGAGCACGGTCAGAGGTTCGAAAGTGTGAAAGTGTGGAGTCATCACAGCAAGTGGAGGGTGGTGGTGATTGAGGTGTGTGTTTATGTACACTGCTGCAACAATTTTTGGAACTGCAAAAGCAACAGTTGGCAAGAATATTAGATTCAGCAAGGACAACTTTGTCCAAAAAAAATAATGTATATGCTTGGTTTTGCTATTTTAATATCTGTCCTCTAGAACAGTAGCTTTTTTTTAACCTTGACTAAGAAATACATTTATTAATACTTCATGAGTACCTACATGCATATATGAAATAAATGTTTTATAAAACAATACCTAGCTCACTATAGTGTGAGGTATTCATATTTTCTAATCTTTCTGTTTTATAAATAATTTTTCTTTTTATTCTAAAGAATATTTTATGCTATGTAAAATATACATAACATAAAATTGATCGTTTAATCATTTTTAAGTATACAGTTCAGTGGCATTAAGTACATTCACATTATTGATAACCATTGCTACCATCTCAAGAACATTATTAATTTTTCCAAACTGAAACTTTGTACTCATTCAAAGATAATTCCCATTTCCCTATCTCCCCGTTACCTGTCAACCACCATTCTACTTTCTGTCTCCAAACCTGCCTACTCTAGTATCTCACATAAGTGGAATAATATGATACTTAATCTTTTGTGACTGGTTTATTTTACTTAACATAATGTCTTCAAGGTTGCTCCATGTTGCAGCATGTGTCAGAATTCCCTTCTTTTTAAGGTTTTCTCCATTTTGACAATTTAGTGTTCTAAATGTTTTACATACACAATCTCATTTAAACCTAATGAAAACCTACATTTTTTCCTTTCCACTCTAGAGACTCAGTTTTAGACCTACTAAAATATCTGTGTCTTACTCATAGGTCGAAACTCATAGTTAGAAAATCTCTAATCGATGGCATGTCCTGAAGCTCAGTCTGAGTTAAAATAAATGCAAGGCACATATTCAGGGAGAACATAAGATGGAGAAAAATAAAAATATTCAGAAAGGGACCAGTTGATACTTTAGCACACTGAAAGCTAAAAGCTGTATGTTCTGCATTGCTTAGGATCCAGAATTATGGTAACATTGTGTAGCCTAAGGACTAATGACAGACCCTGAACCATCATATATGAGGAATCACTGAAAAAAACACTAATGCTTAGTCCAGCAAGTGTGATGGCTTTTTAAATATTAAGGTCTCTTTTAATCATAATTGCTCTAATTGCTATTATCACACAGCAAGGTATAATGATAGCCGACACTTAAGAGACAGTATATGTTAGGCACTTTTCTCAGTGCTCGTGACAAAGACATTGCTATGTGCTCACTAAACCTACATACTATTCTTCTAGGGCAAACCAATAGCCTTCATTTTCCAGGCTTTTTATGGGTGAGCATGGCACATGGCTGATGACTGGTTCTAGCCAACAGTTTATGAGTAGAAGAGATAGGGGACAGCTCTGGGTGACAGTGGCTAAGAGCCTCTGTCCTTCTTCCTTCTCCTTTGTGGCCAACATCACTGTATCAAAGATAGAAGATCCAGTGGAGGAATCCAAGACCCTGGGTAACAATGATGCTCCCAGGTAGAAGGAGCCTGTGTCCTTGAATTGTCCAATTTTATTTATCTTACAACAGTAAGAAATAAGTCTTTTTTTGTGGTAAAGCTCTGCGATTTGGGACTTTTTTTTTTTTTGGTACAGCAGTTAGCTTATACTGATTACTACTGGATCTGACATATTAACTTATTAATCTTCCTTATAACTATAATGTTGATGAGAAAAATGAGACCATAAAGTTTAAGTAACTTGCCCATGGTCACACAACTAGTAACTGTTCGGGCCAAGGTTCAAATAAGGCCGCCTGGTTCCAGGGTCCATTCTCTACCATTGGAGTTTACCCATTGGCGCTGAGCAGTATTTGCTCACCCAATTCTCACAGCAACACCCTGAGGTGTTCTCCCCATTATATTGATGTAAGTGATGAAGCTTGAGTTTGAGAAGGGATGATGAATACTACGTTCCAGAGTTATCATTAGAGACTAAGTTTGTGAGACTCTAAAGCTCTTTTTAAAATGCCGTATTTTTTACAACACAGAGTACAATGTAGATACAGAATCTATGCAGTTCTGCAGGGCAGAGGAACCTCAGGAGCAGAAGCCACAGGGAACTCAATTTTAGTTTAGCCATTTTCGCTGTCCAGCGTTGGAGTGAGGCTGCCTCACGAGGCAGTGATCCCCGTCAGAGGATTGCAACACAGGCTCCAGGGGATTTTAAGAGAGATGTTTTAAAGAGGACTGCTGTGTGGGCTCTGTGTTTTACCTGGCAGTCACTAAAATGCTTTCAACATTTGGAATTCTGTGATAAGGACCTGTTAGAAGGCCGGGTACTCAAGATTCCAGCGCAGCAAACCCTGTACTGCAGAGCCCTATGGCAAGTGACAATCTGTGGAACCCGAACGTGGCAGGTTAGCCGGAGTTAATAATTAACGGTCCATAAGTGCCATTATCTGCTTGATATTGCTATGGTTAGGTGCCCGTCGCAAGCGGAGACTCGATGGCTGCTGTCGGACCTCTGTTCTAATTAGCAGGCTAAGAATCTAGTTGTGAGCCTGGGATGTCGCTGAAGGCAGGGGACAACCTCAAAGAGAGCGACAGAAGAGGAACAGATGTGAATGTTTTACGGCCTCATAGGCCATTTCCTTACCCCTGCCTCTGTCTGGAGACTCGGTGTCCGGAGACACATCCACTCTCCTCAAGAAGGCTGCCTGACCTTGACCAGACGCCTCGTTGCTTAACGTATTCGTTATGTCTGAGGTCGGCTTCAGTTTCTCAGGTCCTGGTCTCGCTGCCTGGGGAGAAGCGCATATAAAGCCTGTCATCAGAACATCATGCCTTCAGCTCCACGGGGCTTGTGCATCCTCTTCAGGATTTCAAAAGCACAGACAAAACGCAAGTCACATTTTACATCCAGTGTGGGATAATTTTTTCTTTGCTTTACAGTATGTGCCAAATTTGATTTCTGTGACAATTCATATTGTACAAAGTGAAAGGAAGCTTTTCAGCCTGTTCTTTTTTTCTTCCTTCCATATGGCTGATTGATTCATCTCATACTACAAACTCTTTTTCTCCCGAAAATGTGATCTCTGGTGCTTTAAATGAATATATTACCGCTTAAATGGTGCAGCATGGCATAGTGTTTCCATTTCAAAGAACAGGTGACGGATTTGGAGAGAACCGAGATTAAAATACAGCTCTGATTGCTTATTAGCTATGAAACACTGAGCAAGTCACTTAACTTCTCTGGGCCTCCATTTCCTTAACTGAAAAATCAAGGTGAGTCTGAGGCTGCAAATTCCTTCTCTTACCTAAGATTCTTCATATCCCTTAATTATTTTATTCACCATGTGTCTATTTGACAGCACATATTCATTGCCTGACTTCTGTGTTTCAGCCATGGTATTAAGCAGTGAATAAGACCTGCTATTGTGGAGCCTAAAGTATGCTAGGAAATATAAGTTAAGTAGCCAATTATCCAGATCATTGCTTACTTACAACTGTGAAAAGTGCCATGAAGGAAAAGAAAGAGTGATTGACAGGGAACAGGACCTATTACAAGGAATTGGAGAAGGCTGACCTGAGAAAATGACATTTAAGTTAACTTCATTCATTCATTCATGTATTTATTATTTTATTTGACAAGTATTTATTAAATATTGCTTTTATACTCTGCACTATGATAGGTTTTAGGGATATTGTAGAGAAAAAAGGTAGACAAAATTCTCTCAAAGAGCTTAAAAACTAAATGACTTTTTTTCTAATTTTATCCTCGGTACCAAAATACAATATTGGAGACTGAAGAGATTTGTTAAAAGACAATATAATGGAGAAAGCACTCTGAGGTCAAAGTAGTGGCATTTATATTATGAAAAAAAGAATAAAACAGGAAGGAAATTTAAAGTAAGTTAAAGCTCTGACTGAGAGAAATATGAAGAAAAATTTATGTGTAAAACTTGGTAATTTGTCTGGGGAACTTGGTTTGAGGCCAGAAAGAGTTCTGATGAGAATATTACTGAAAGCCGTTACTCAGCTCTCTGATTTGGTTGGGTGCTTATTCCTTCCAGAATAAATGGTCACGTTGTTCACCAACTTGCAGACCCAGTGACAGCGCAAAGCAAGCTACATAATCTGTGAATTTAGCTGTCAAATTGAAATAACACTCCGATACCTAATTAGAAAATCAGGAGAAATTTTCCTCATTACACACATTCTGTGTCGTCTTAACATTGAAGGAAATTCATGCTGTCGTTTGCTGGTAGCACTTTGTTGACATGTAAATGTGACTGCAGTATCATACTCACCGGAGCAATCATCACCAACTTTCCTATCCCGTCAGGTGAGTTCACACGCGGGATGTCTGATTTATCACCGTGAATGTCGGCGTCGCTTCTAAGTATCTGTTAGGTGCTTCCTCTTCTGGTCCTCACCGCCTTTTCTGTCACAATCACCTCGATTCTGCCATAATCGCAGTAGCCACCCGACTGGTCCACATTCCCTCTATTTTGGCACCCCCCCCTCAAATGCGTCTTCACACTGCAGCCAGAATGACTTTTCAAAAACGCAAACCTGATTGAGCTACTTTCTGCTTATTGGCTTCAGAACTACAAAAAAATTTTTCTATGTCCTTGATTGGTCTGACTCCTGTCTACCTCTTTAGCCTCATCATGAATGGGGGCCCCAATAACATTTTTAGAAAATGTATTTAATAGATTTTATTTTTCAGAGCAATTTTATGTCTGCAGCAATAGTGAGAGAAAGATACAGATTTGTGTTTGCCCCCTGCTCTGACACATGCAAAGTCTCCCCCTTATTGGTGACCTACGCTGACTCATCATTGTCGCCCGGCATCACAGTTTGAATTAGGGTTCATTCATGGTGCTGCACGCCCTCGGGATTTGTGCAAAGACATAGCGACAGGTATCCAGCGTTACGGGATCGTGCCGAGTAGTTTCACTGCCCTGCAACTCCTCTGTGCTGTGCATAAACTGACCCCCACCAGATCCTGTCAGCCGCTGATCATTTTACTGCCCCCACAGCTCTGCCTTTTCCAGAACGTTGTATAGTTGGAATCATACACTATGCGGCCCTTTCAGATTGGCTTCTTTCACTTAGTGATATGCATTTAAAGTTTCCTTCGTGTCTTTTCATGGCTAGATAGCTTTTTCAGTGCTGAATAATATTCCTTTATCTGGATGTACCGTAGTTTACCTATCCATTCACCGTACTGAAGGCGATTTTGGTTACTTTCAAGTTTTGCCAATTATGTATAAAGCTGCCACAAGTACAAGTTTTTGTGTAGACATACTTTTTCAACTCCTTTGAGGATATGCCAAATAGTGTAATTACTAGATTGTATGGTAAGAATATGTTTAATTTTGTAAGAAACTGTAGAACTACTTTCCAAATTGGATGCACCATTTGCGTTTGCACAAGCAAAGCATGAGGGCTCTCATTGCTCCAAATCCTTGCCAGCACTGGGTGTTATCAGTGTTTGAGATTTGGGTCATTCTAATAGATGTAAAGTAATATCTTATTGTGGTTTTAATTTGCATTTCTCTGATGACATATGATGTGGAACATTTTTCCTATGCTTATTTGCCATCTCTGTATCTTCTTAGGTGATGTGTCTGTTAAAGTCTTTGGCCCATTTATTAATTGAGTTTTTTATTTTCTTCTTGCTGAGTTTCAAGAGTTCTTTGTACATGTTTAAAAACAGGCCTTTATCAGGTGTATCTTTTGCAAATATTGTCTCCAAGTCTGTGCCTTGTCTTTTTATTTTCTTGGCAGTGTCTCTTGCAGAGAGGAAATTTTCAATTCTAATAAAACCCAGCCTATTCATTCTTTCTTTCATGGCATTGGTATCGCCTTTAGCATTATATCTAAAATGTCATCATCAAACCCAATGTCATCTAGATTTCTCCTATTGTTATCTTCTTGGAGTTTTATAGCTTTGAATTTTATATTAAAATCTGTGACTCATTTTCAATTTATTCTAGTTTTTCATGTTTTATAAGGCTTTTTATTTATTTATTTATTTTTATTTCAGCATATTATGGGGGTACAGATGTTTAGGTTACGTATGTTGCCCTTATCCCCCCTCTCCCCCTAAGTCCAAGTTTCAAATATGTCCATCCTTCGGGTGGTGCGCATTGCACTTTCTTTCTTTCTTTTTTTTTTTTATTATTCCAGGATATTGTGAGGGTACAAACATTATGCTTACACTTTATGTCTTTGCCTCACCTGAGTGCAGGTTAAAGGCGTGCCCTTCCCTCCTTTTAGTGCTCCCCATGTCCTTTAGCTGTAGATTTGCCCCCCCCATCCCCCTAATCCCTAGAGAGTATTTCTGCCATGTGATCAACCTAGTGTTGAACAGTTAGTACCAATTTGATGGCAAGTTTATTCTTGTAAAAAGTATAAGATCTGTATCTAAATTCATTTTTTTTTTGCGTGTGGATGCCCAATTTTTCTAGCACTGTGTGTTGAAAGGACTATCTTTTATCATTGTACTGCCTTTACCTATTTGTCAAAGATCAATTGACTATATTTATTTGGGTCTATTCCTGGGCTCTCTCTTCTGTTCCATAAATCAGTTCACCTATTTTTTCTCCAATATCACACTATGTTGATTACTGTAGCTCTATAGTGAATCTTGAGGTCTGGTTCTGTCAGTCCTCCAACTTTTTTCTTCTTCTTCAATATTTTGTTGGCTATTCTGGGTCTTTTTCCTCCCCATATTAACTTAAGGGTTGTTTGTCAATATCCAAAAAATAACTTATTAGGATTTTGATTGGTATTGCATTGAATCTATACAACAAGCTAGGAAGAACTGATATTTTGACAATATTAAGTCTTCTTAGCTGTGAACGGGATATCTCTCCATTTATTTAGTCTGTCAGTTTCTCTCATCAGATTTTGGATTTTTTCCCATTGCTTCTTATACTTTTTTTGGGTAGATTTATACTAAAGAATTTAATTTTAGGGGGACTAATATAAATGGCATTGTGTCTTTAATTTCAAATCCCACTTGTTCATTGCTGGTATATGGAAGAGCGGTTGACTTTTGCATATTAATCTTGTATCCTGTAACCTTACTATCATCACTTATTAGTTCTAGAGGGTTTTTTTTTTTGGTGAATTCTTTCAGATTTTTTACACAGATGATCATACAGATTTATTTCTTCTTTCCCAATTTGCATCTATCTTTTTTTGCCTCTTTGCATGAGTAGGACTTTCAATATGATATTGACAAACAGTATGAGATAGGACATCCTTGCCTTGTTTCTTATCTTAGTGGGAAAGCTTTGAGTTTCTCATCATTAAGTGTGATGTTAGATGTTAGCTGTAGGTTTTATGCGGATATTCTCAATCAAGTTGAGGAAGTTCCCTTCTATTCCTAGTTTACTGAGAATTTTTTATTGTAAATGGGTGTTGAATTTTGTCAAATGCTTTTTTCTTTATTTATTAATATGATTATGTGTTTTTTCTTCTTTAGCCTGTTGATGTGATGGATTACAGTAATTCATTTTTGAATGTTGATCCAGCCTTGTATATCTGGGATCAATTCCACCATTTATGATGTATAATTCTCTTTATGCATTATTGTATTTGACTTGCTAATATTTTATTGAAGTTTTTTTACATGCTTTTTTTTTTCATGACAGATACTTCTCTCTAGCTTTCTTTTCTTGTAATGTCTTTGTCTGGTTTTGGTATCAGGGAAATGCTTTTATCATCCTAAAGAGATTGTAGAGAATAGGTATAATTTCTTCATTAAATGTTTGGTAGAATTTGCTGGTGAATATATTAGTCCCTGGTGTTTCTGTTTGAATAAATTAATTATTGATTCAGTATCTTTAATAGATATAAACCTACTCGGATTGTCTATTTCTTCTTTTTTTTTATTTCAGCATATTATGGGGGTACAGATGTTTAGCTTACGTATGCTGCCCTTGCCCCCCCCAAGTCTGAGTTTCAAATATGTCCATCCTTCAGGTGGTGCGCATTGCACTCTTTGTGTATGTATATACCTGTCCCCGTGCCAGCGCCCCCCCCCCCCCCCGCCCCCAATGAAAGGCTGTGTGTGGTTTGGTTGGGCAGATGGGAGGTGGGAGGAGGGGATGGCAATATTCACATCTAATGTGTGCAGTGTGCACCATCTGGGGGATGGACACGCTTAAAGCTGTGACCGGGTGGTACAAGGGCAATATATAACCTAAACAGTTTTAACCCTGTAATATGCTAAAATAAAAAAAAAAGAATTTTAACATAAACTTCACACTTTATACAAAAATGAACTTCAGATGGATACTTTGTCTTCCAATTAATATATTTAGACCA